>JAJPUD010008319.1:0-51528 GCA_023553655.1 Myrmecobius fasciatus
ATCTTGACAATCATAAGGTCATAAAATCAGACCAGAGAGGGAAGGGAGAAAGGATTAGTGTGTATGTGTACTCCTGTATGTGCAGATTTTTGACTCAATAAAAAAAACTTCCCAACATTTGGAGCTGCCCAAAAGTAGAATATGTTGGGTCGAGAGACAGTGAACTTTTACTGAAGACAAAGTGGTAAAGCACAATCACTTGTTATAGAGATCTATAAGATGAGCTGGAGAAGGAAATAGCAAGAAAACTGTATGATCCTCGGTAAATCAATTAATCTTGTTTGCCTCAGTTTCCTGCTAGAAAAGGAAATGGCAAATCATTCCAGAATCTTTGCCAAGAAAACCCCAAATGGGGTCACAAAGAGCCAGGTACAATTGAACAAGTATGGATTGTTCTATCTCTCCCAACTAAGACTATATCTATATAAGGGGCTAAGAAAATGTAAGTTAGTGGCATGGATGGAACAGAAGGAGCCAAATTTGAATCCTGGCTCTGGGATCTAATAGATGGGAGTCCATGTGTTTTCTTTCACCTCTTCAAGCCTCTTTTTCCTCATCTCTAAAGCATGGGTTTGAATACTTGTACCTCCTTCCTAAGAGAGCCACTGAGAAAAAAAGGAATTTGTTAACTGGAAAGTGCTCCAGATTGGGGGTTAGCCACTGTGTCCAGAGTCAGTCCAGCTCAGTTGCTGGCTTCTAATACTGACATTAACCTCAATATATTCTTTCTACAAACTAAACTTTATAGGAGAGCTCTTCTAGGATGGAAGCCAACAGTCCTTTTGGGGGTTCAAGCAAATGGCTGGGAATTATGAGGAGAAAAACTGGGGGCTCTGAAGGAGAAGGAGCCCATCGGGTATCCATCCAGCAGCTGATCAAACAAACAAGGCTTCCCGTCCCTGCGGGAGGAAGAGGCACACCCCAGTAGGAGCTACAGGCTGTTGCTCTAAGGGGCTGGGTGCTGCTCTACATACCACAAGGATGTGTAAGACCCAGGTGCTTTCTGGGGCCATGTTTTGAAATGATGGTGTGTTATCTCTTACCACATATAGACTTTTCTTAGTTATCTGCAGGGGGTGGATAGATACAGATAATCCTGAACACTAAACTAAAGGCTTAGGTAAGGCAAGCTCTCAGAAGGGCTATTGGAGGTTATATTTTACTGATGGGGAAACTGAGGCTGAGAAAGCTTCAGTGGCTTGTTCATGGCATTAAATGACTATGGCATGATTAAAACTCCACACTTAGGGCCCCAGAGGCGATGTTCCTTCTAATACACCACTACTGAATATCAGTCATCAGTAAGGGTCAGGACACAATTTTGAGATAAGAACAGAAAATCATGTTCCATTATACAAGGAAAGTTTCTTGGGGACCAGAACTACCTCCTTTGTGTCTTTGCCTGTACACAGCAGGCACTTAGTAAATGCTAATCTGCAAATTAATTACACTTCTTTATCTCAGTATCTGGAACAACTGAACATAGTTTAGTCTTTCTTGGATGGACAAAAATTGCAACAACAGGAAGTATTTATATTGTGCTTTACAAGTTTTATCTCATTTGATCCTCATGGTCCTCTCTGAAGGTAAGTGCTATTACTGTCTCCATTTTGCAGATGGGGAGACTGAGGTAGACAGGAGCTAAGTGGCTTGCCCAGGCCACAAATCTGTGGCCAGGTTTGAAGTTAGGCCTTTCTGACTCCAGGTCAGGAGCTCTATCCACTGTCACCTCTTACTCAACATCAGCTACCTTGGAGGCTATGGGGATGTTTGTTCCTCTACTGAGTGGACCCAAATTAGTACTCTTTTGAGTTCTCATGTATGCTTAGATCTCAGACCCTCAGGAGTGGTGTGATTTTGGGAAAGTCCCTTGCCCTCAGATTCCTCATCTGTAAAATGGGGACAATAATTGATCTTTGTGAAGATCAAATCAGATATTTGTAAAGAGTTTTTCAAATTTCAAAGCATGAAATAAAAACTGGTACTTCTCTTCCTACTTCCATATTCTTCTGTCTCCTACTTCAGACAATTTAACTACTTCTAGCATACTTCCCCATACCTCCTTTCTCAGTTGACTGTGGACTTGGGAACAAGCTCACCTAGCTGATTATATCTCTACGGGAAGATCTGGTTTTCTCTTGTGAGTGTCTGCACTTTAGTACATAGTCTTATGCTCACTATTTTGGCTGCCCCTAGGGATTTCTGGTGGGGTTCCAGATATAAGGAGTCAGATGAAACATTAATTTATTATTCATAATCAGGGAATCAATCAGTATGATAAGGACAAGGTTGGGGATTTTAAGAGTTCCTTCATATGAATAAATGACTTTGGTTTGTTCTCCTTAGCCTCACAAGTACACTGGGAAGTGGGCATACCAAGTATTCTTATTTTCAGTACCCAATGTGAGACTAGAATCTGGACTTTGCTGACTTCAAGACAGCCACATGTTAGTGGGTAGTGGGCTAGCTGTCCACTCCTACTGAGAATAGGACAAGGATGCTCAAAGGTTAGGGCTGCTGGCTGGCTGAGGGGACGACTCACAAAGGGGCCCAAGCAAAACCACAGAATTCAAATTAGAAGAGACTAGATTTCCCCTTTTCATGCCTGGACCAGCAGTCGTTCAGTCTCTGCTTGAGACCCCCAATAAGAAGCAGGGAATCCATGACTTCCTGATGCAGCCCATTCTACTACTGGAAACTTGAGGTGTTAGGAAGCTTCCCCCAATGTCAAGCTTAAATTTGCCTTAAAAAACTCTACTTCTTGTTCCTGGTGCTTTATCCATGCCTGCCTTTCAGAAACTGGAAAGATCCACGTGCCCTGAGCCTTCTCTTCTCTTCTCTATGTGATCTTACTCAAGGTCTATCACTATGCTGATCACCCTCCTATGGACACTCCAGCCATTAAATTCCTAAAATGTAGTGAACATGGTAACACAGAAGTAGACAGGGCAGGGATGGGAGGACCTATCACCTCCCTACTGCTAGTAGACCTTATTGCAGCCCACAAGAGTATGAGCTTTTGGGGCTTATATCCACACCCACACATTTGGGCAAGTGTATGCAGACCGATACACGCCACGCTCACACTGACGTCATGTAGCCACATGCACACACAATGTTGAATCACATTCTTGCAGTCTGCTCAAACTCATTCCCAGCTTTGTTTGCTTTTTTCCAGACAAAGTGTGCACCATGTCACTCCCTTCTGGTCCTCAAGAAGTTAATTTTGTGCACCCAAGACCACAGCCTTTCCCTAATTTCTATTAATTCCAGCTCAGTAGCTTTGGTTTAGTGCTCCAGACTTTTTGGGAACCTGCCCCTGGTGCTTATGTGTGCGCTCAGTTATCTCACATAGCGGCTCTCCAAATAAACACTCAACCCCAAAGTAGCTAACTCGACACGCTACGGCCAACAGAAAGAGGACTTCTCCCAACAGAAGCTCAAGACATGAGACGAAGTCCAACTGGCTCGAGGAGATAGGAAAGGCACTATACCTTTACATGTGTCCCACGGGGTTATGACCATCGCCCAGGCCTGGATGACCAGCTGAAAGTGTCATCTGAGGATCACCGACCACTCCTGACACTTTCTCTTCTTCCCGACGCTTCAAGCAGGCAGCTTTGGGGTTCAGATTGCGCTCTGTTGGGACAGGGGGCAAGAACACAGACCCAATGGGGAGATGCCTGAGGAGGCAGCAGGGAGTTAAGAGCTTGGCAGCCAAGACTGACAAGTGGATGGGAAAGTGAGAAGAGGAAGAAGTAAGCTAGGGACAGGGCAGGGGCTGGGGGCTGGTAGCCAAGTAAAGAAAAAAGGAAGGGGACCTGAAGGAATCTGTTATTCTCCTGGGGGGAGGAGGGAGAGAAGGAAGGCTCCCTCCCTCTGATTTAAATCATTTCCCATCTCCCAGGGCCTAAAAAATTCTGCCCTAGCAGAATGAGGGACTTAGAGAGTTAGCCTGGGGGTGGGGGGAGAGGGAAAGAGATGGAAGTGATTGTTCGTACAGTGTTCTGTGACAAAGATCATAATATAGAGATGAATCCTCAGAACTCACTGAGTCTAGCCTCTCCTTCTGGACAAGCTCACGGAGACTTTGAAGAGACATAGGGAGCAAATGGCAGAGCTGGGGTTCCAACCCAGACTCTATAACTCTCAAACACTAGCCTTCTCCACTGTATCGTGGGACATAGCCTGCTCAACAAGCACTGAAGTGCCTACTATGTGCCAGGCACTGGGCTACAGCTTGATGGTGTCTGAGAACACTACAAGTGACCCTGCCCCCTCAGACACCATTCAGCATCTAGTCTGAAGTTGGTAAATGTTCTGGCATTCACTGCTCTGCTCAGGTCCCACCCAGAGTATGTTTTCACATTTGGGAATACAAAGGAAGGCCAGTGACAGGCTGGAATGAATCTGGGGAGGGGGTTTTGGCTGGTCAGAGGCCAGGCTGTATGGGGTCATTTAGTCTGGAAAAGACAAGACTTAGGAAAGATGTTCAAATTCACTTCAGGTCAGCCCCCATTATTCTGTGTAAGGATACCCTGAATCAAGCACTCAGGGGTGACAGAGGAAAAACCCCACATCTGACCTCAGGGAGCTTAATTTTTTACTGGGGAGAGGGTGTACATGCACAGATAGGACATGGGGCAGAGACTATTTGTACAAGAGAAGGCATGAGGAAGGAGAAAGGGAAGAGAGAGCAGACACTAACAGCTGAAGGGATCAGGAGACAGGGAGTGAAGGAAGACAAAGAGCAGGAAGGAGCACCTCCAGCTACTTGGACTGATGGCCTGCAAGAGCACAGAGGTATGAGGGCTGAGGACCTTCACTTGGGAGCAGAAGGGATCCTAAGGGTCACCCAGTCCCCAAAGTCGTCTTTTTTTTTTTCCTGAGGCAATTAGGGTTAAGTGACTTGCCCAGGGTCACACAGCTAGGAAGTGTTAAATGTCTGAGGTCAGACTTGAACTCAGGTCCTTCTGACTTCTCCCACAGTGTCCACCTCCTACCTCTGGATGTTTTCAGCTCATTGTCTCCCTCCTGCTTTTCCTCAAATCCTACCTCCTGTAAATAGCCTTTGTCCCTTTCTGCCAGTGGCTTCTTCTCTGCTGATTTGCACTCTCTCTCTCCCACTGAGAACAGAGACTCTATGTATTTCTGTCATTTGGCTGGCACAGAGAAGTTGTTTAATAAATGACTGACGAGAAGGGATGGTGACAGAATCAACAGAATTCACGGAGTTTGGGGGAAAGGACAGGAGTATGTGCTGAGGTTAGGGGCAGGGAGAAGTTCAATATCTTTGCATATTGAATCTGGGCACCCCTTCACTGGCACAGACATAGATAAAGAAGTCTAAGCTTGGAGATCAGGCGAAAGAGCAGGGCTGAGTCCCCGATTAGGGCAGTAACAAAAACAGGAGGGGACAAGAAGGAAACAGAAGAGGAAGAAGGCTCAGAAGAGAGCCCGTGCTTGGTAGGAACGACGAACCAGCGGCTGGAAGGGAGCGATGGGCACACACAAGACTACACACACCCCTCTGTATGCCCGAGAGAACACACGCTTGCACATGCACACACATGGATACAGGGACACAGGGCACGCAGACAGGTGCATGAGTGCTGCTGGGTAAGGAGGGCTCCGAGGCGAGGGCGGCACCCGCTGCTACCGTACCTCGCACTTGCTGTTCAAGGCCCAGAATGACCTGCACGGCTTGCTGAAGGATGATCAGTTTGGTCTGTGCTTTGTCCGATTTTAAGTGCATCTGACACATGCGTCCCAGCTCTTTGAACGCCTCGTTTATGTCCCGCACGCGCACCCTCTCCCTGGCGTTATTGGCCATCCTCCTCTCCCGGTCCCTCAGATCCTTCTCTTCCAGTGAAAGGGCCTCGTCGGTACTGCTGGGTTCACAGCACCAGAGGCATTAGTCAGGGAGGGCAGGCTCTCTGAGGGCTGGCTTGGCGGGGTGGGAGCGGGGTGGGAGCTGCTACCCGCCTGGCACCCTGCCATGGAGCCGGTTGTGGTGCCGACAAGACCTTTGGCAAGGCCCTGGCTGGGCTGGGTATGGGGAGACTAGCCATGGGCACGGGGTTTCTGGAGCAGTGTGTTGGTGCATGTGAGTGCCCACAACCCAGTGGGCCACGTGTCTGGTTGGAAGGTGCTTGTCCCCATCTGTGAGTGCTTCTGAACATGTGCATGAGTGGAGGTTTAAACCCTGGGTTGGAGCCCATGGCAACGTTAAGGGAGGCAAGAGGCAGGGAGGCTGGCCTCGAACAAGGACGTGACCCATCTGCACGAACGTGGCCCACTTGGAACCCCTCGCTTTCCAACTCAAGCCTAACTGGTCACAACCATCCGGCAGAGTCTCACCCCAAATAAAGATGGGGGTGTGTGCAGCCTCCTAAGCCTACTCACAAGCTTCCCTTTTCCTGGACAACTTTTTCCTCCCAAATTCTTGCTAGGATTTTCTTCCTACCAAATGGAGCAGCCCATTCCTTCCCTGGGGACTTCCCACCTGCAACAGCGCAGCCTCCACAAGCTGAAGGAGGGCTGTATGTACAAGAGGGCTCTCTGCCTAGCAGGAGGAGTGTGTGGTCTCAACTGGTCTGTCAAGGTTGGGTACTCTGTGGATCTCAAAAGTGCTAGGAAAAAGGCATCTTATCATTATTATAGGAATGACTGTTTCATAATTATTACGGGCCCACTTTTCAGCTCACACCTAAGACTGTGCCAAAAGGATCATGGGATCAGAGATCCTGGCACAGGATTGGGCATACAGAATTGGACACTGGAAAAGGAGAGTCAGTCATGGAACATGATCTGCCGCCCATCAGGGGTGCTTCCCCCGATCAAGTGGACAGCCCCGGATCAGTGTCTGCATATAGGAGGCTGACAGCCACATGTGGGTGTTCTTATCTGCAAACTGCAGGGACACTAGACTCAGGTCTTCAGAATCCTGAACAAAGGAATTGGGGGCTGGCCAACTTCCAAACCCGAGGCCCTCCTAGGCCTATAGCTTCTGGCAGATGGAGGGGACCCCCCTACCTTCCTGCCTCTAGCTGCTAAGATGGGGCCAGGGAATGGCATCCCATCCATGTCCCAGCCAGCACCCTGAGCTCAAACCTTTCCACACGCCATCTTGGGAAGTAGGCATAAAATAGGACAAGAGCAGAAGACCAAAATGATCATGGCTGATGGTGACTTGCCCCTGATCTGGACTGATTCTCTCCCCCTCTCCCACTATCCCTTGTTCAGGAAGAGAATTTAGGTTTGGATGCCTGGCCCTCAACTTCGATCCTGCCCCGACCCGGGCTCCGTCTCCATCAGCAAGTACAAGGTAGGGAGTGGGCCACCGGGGGGGGGGGGGGGGGGGGGGGGGGGGGTGTGGGGGGGATTGGAAAAAAAACAACGGGGGAGAAAGGAAAAAGAGTGAGGGAGAGAGAAGAAGAAGAGGAGAGGATGAGAGAAAGAAGGTGAATGAGCAGGGTGGGGGGCAGGATTATCAAACACACATTGCAACAAGACGCAAAATATTACAAAACAAGAGGCACGAGTAAAGTCCAGATGCCATGATGGGACAGCGGAGGGCAGGCAGGGGAGGGGAGGTTCAGGCCCCTGGCCTGACATTCCAGTCCGAGCAAAAGTGCTGCAGGGAAGAAAGAGTTAATGCGGCAGAAGGGATTTAAAATTTTTTTTGGGGGGGGAGAAAGGGGGCAGAACCCAAAAGGAAAGGAAGGGGTTAATGAGGAAGCGCACAAGTTCCAGACTTGAAAGGCGGGGAAGAGAGACAGAGCCATAATTTGCTCCAAGACGTAGTATGAAGATAGTGGAAAGAACTCTATAGTTGAGAAATCCTGGTTCTGATGCTTCTTGAGTGAATCTGGTCAAGCAATTTCACCTGTCTGTGCCTCAGTTTCCTCCATCTCTAAAATGGGGATAATGGTGCTTGAAGAGAGGCAACAGCACATAGTTTGATTTCAAGTCGCAGGACAGAGAGTTTAAATCCTAGCTCTGTACCTTCTTAGCTGTGTGACTCTGGATGGATCTCGTCCCTGCTTTGCACCTCAGTTCTCCCCATCTGTAAAATGGGGGGTGGGGGTGGAGGAGATATTTTAGAGGAGATGACCTCTAAGTTTTCTCTGATCATCTCTGCTGGAGGTACTAGCTCAGGGAGGTGGGCTTTAAAACCCAGGAGGGATCCATATCCTCTGAGGAGTCAGTAAGGGGAGAAGAGCAGCATCTCCAGGACTAGGAACAAGATTCAGATGAGCTCCCAGAATGCACTGACCAGCAGGGGCGCCAAAGTGAACGCCAGAAAGAGGCCATCCAGGAAACTACCTTTTGTGTAGTGGCCATGAGGCCTATTTAAATTCAGCTACAGTGAGAGACTGTGTGTACGTGTGTGAGTGTGTGAGTGTGATGTTCCTCGGTGTCTACCTCCTGACTGCCTTCCCCAACAGAAGGAAGCAGAATTGCTTCCGGGTCAGTTCCAGAGCTCCGGAAGGAGCCAGGGGAAGAAAGAATGGTGGACAATCAGTGGGTCCTTCATCCCTGATCCACCACCAGCTGCAAAAGCGAGAAATCCCTGAGGACCCGGGGCTGCAGTTTATGCCCAACATGTGAGGAGGTATGGCTCTAAATTCAGACCGACTCCCCTGGCTACCCCGGCCCCTCTGGGCAGATGTGGGGGAAGGGGACAGGATAGCTCAGATGCTCATCTAACGTTTCTGGTGATCTATCCAGAGTCGTGTGTGTGTGTGTGTGTGTGTGTGTGTGTGTGTTTGTACACAACTTGGTGAGGGAAGATAGGGAGAGAAGCAGACCTGGGAGCGGGAGGGGGTGCATTGGGAAAGGAGAGACGGGAAGCAATGAAGGGGCTGGGGAGGCCCTCGGGGTGGGCCCAGGAGCCGCAAGACAGACAGACAGCCAGACTAACGGACAGACAGACAGACAGACAGACAGCCCACGCCGGCCGGCTCCGTCCCAATGCTGGGCCCCCCCAGCACCGCGGGCCTCTCACTGACCTCGCACTTGCTGTTCCAGGTTCAAAATAACCGACACGGCCTGGTGGAGAATTAGAAGTTTGGTCTGCGGTTTTTCACTGTTAAGGTGGAGTTGGCACATGCGGCCGAGCTCTTTAAAGGCCTCGTTGATGTCGCGGACACGGAGGCGCTCACGGGCGTTATTGGCCACCCGCCTCTCCTTCTCTCTCTCCGCTTTCTGCTCTGGGGGGAGAAGTTCGTCCTCCTCATCCTCATCTTGACTAGGGGGTTCCGAAATGAGAGAACGAGACAGGGAACATTCTCCATGGGTGCCTTCTGGGCTTGAGGCAGGGGACCCCAGGCAGCCTGTCCTGGCACCCAGCTGGCTGGGACTGTCAACCCCAGTCCTGTTGTCCTCCCCACCTTCTGAGTGCCTCCTGCCACCTTGCCACGGGAGTGTGTGTGTGGTTGTGTGTATGTGTGTGCTGCATGAAGGCGAGAGCACCTGTGCAGGTAACTAGGGAGCCCGCCCCCATCTGTGTGTGCACTGGGCCAGCAGCCAGGGATGTAGGGCACAGGGCCCCACATGGCTTCTTCCGCCCAGGGCCTGGGGCAGGACAGAGGGGCCTAAGGGAGTCCCTATGGAGGGGGGAAGGGCAGGAGGACGCAGCAAAAGGCTTGGCCACCTCCCTCCCACGTGGGCCACGGACTAGAAAGGAAGGGGGCGGGCAGTCACGTAGAGGGGGTCGGCTCCCAGGGGGCACCTTGTTCTAGTCCGAGATGGCTTCATCTCCTTCTTCTCCTCCTCCGAGTTGTCCGCCACGGACGTGTTCTCCTCATCTTCCTTCTCCTCCCGCTTGATTTCACTAGTTCCTGAAGAAGCGCCAGCTCTCCCCAGGCCCGACGTCAAGCCTGCAGTGTAGGGCAGGGACCCAGGGAGAGGCAACGACTAAGCAGTGTCCTTCCCATCCAGCACACCAAGAGAGCTCCCTGGCCTTGGAGGCCGGAGAACTGGGCTTACAAGCCCATGCCAGTCAACACACGTAAGTGGCTGCTGTGTGACAGGTGCTAAGCTAAGCACTGGGGACACAAAAAGGGCAAGATAAAGTCCCTGTCCTCAAGGAGCTTCTCATTAGGGAAGACAATAAGCGAAGGAATGTATACAAAGCAAGCTCTCTGTAGGAGATAATTAGCAGAGGGAAAGCATGAGAATTAAGAGACTTTGGCCAGAGAAAATGCCTCCAGAGATGGAGGGTCTTAGTGCCCACCCTGCACACTGGCTGCTCCCCACATCCACCTCTCCTCAAGCTTCCCTCCCAATCCTCACCTTCAGCTTACACTACCATCCTGAACTTTTCTTTTTTTCCCCTCAGCCAAATTCCATTTCTTCTCCTCTCTGTTTCAAATTCTTTGAAACTGCCTTGATCATTTTAAATCACCCTTTCCAAAGCCGCCAATGATTTAACTGCCAAATCTGATGGTCTTACTTCAGTCTTCATCCTCCTTGACCACCCTACAGCTCTGGACACAGCTGAATGCCCTCCCTTCTGGACAGTCTCTCCTTTGTTACTCAGTGACATGGCCCACCTGGTCTCCTTCCTAGCTCTCTGACAGCTCCCACTGGATGTCATGTCCCTTAACTGTGGGTGTCCCCCAAGGGACCGTCCCAGGTCCTCTTCCCTTTTCCTCACAGCTTTCTCAACAGCTTTGATGGGCTTAATTATCAGCTCTATGTAGAAAACTTCCACAGCTAGATCTACTATTCTCTCTCGAGTTTCAGTCACAGATCACCAACAGCTTAGTGGACATTTTGAATTGGATGTCCTAAAGACACCTATATTTAACAATAATCTTTCTCTCCTAAATTCTCTCTTCTTCCAGTTCCTTATTTCTTTTGAGGACACCATAATCCTCCCAGTCACCACGGTATCACTCTGGATTTTTTACTGTAAACTGATCCTGCCTCACACTCCCCATGCCAATCCATCATCAAATCTTGTATTTTTTGCTTCTAGTCGCATAGTAACCACCCTGGTTTAGGCCTTCATTACCTCTTCTCTGGATTACTGCTGAAGCCTCCTAACTGGTCTCTCCCCACTCTAATCCATGCTCTGCAGAAGTGATTTTGCTAAAGTACTGTCTCTCCCTAGAAACAGCAGTGGCTCCCCATTACCTCTAGAATCGGAAGGGCTCTAGCATTTACATTTTCCCAAACTTTTTTTTACATTATTCACCTCCATGGTTCTCTGTGGTCCAGCCAAACCAGCTTTCTTACTGTTGCTCTTCTTTAACACCATTTTCCAACTCTGTACCATCACATTTACCCCCATACCCAGAATGCCCCCCCCTTCCAACTCGTAGAATTCCTGTTTTTCTTTAAGAAACAGTCCATCATCTTCTGCATGAACCCCTCCCTGGACCCCACACCTGCCAGCAGCTGCTCAGACTCCTTGGTAGTCATGTGACTGTAGCCACAAATTCTAGCTAGTACAAATTCTGTTCTTCCTCTTCCCCCAAACCCAGGATAAGCTCCTTGAAGGCAGGGACCATTTCCCTGGTGCCCATTTCTGATTTGAGGGACAGAAGTCCTTTGCCTCTCAAGGTCCTCCCTGCCTCGCACCCCCTTTCTAGCCCCTGGGGTCTTACCGCTATAGGCATCCTGCTGCCGAGTGAGGTCGGGGAGTGAGCCAGGCTGGGAGGGGAGTGATACGTGGTTGTGGAGGAGGCTGGAGTTGCTGGGGAGGCCATCCTCAGTGTGACTGCCCCCAACCTGCAGGACAGCCAGAGGAGTGGGCCCCAGAATGTGGCACCTCTCCACCCCCTTCCCCGGGACGAACCCCACCCACCCTGCAGTCCCATGGAGCAGGGGAGGAGGGCTCAGAACACTGGGGGCTTGCTGCTTCCTCCCTTTGCTCTCCCCAATCTGGGGAGAGGGTTAAAGGCCATAGCAGGGTACAGGGATCAGAGGAGATCTGAGTTCAAATTTCAGTGGCCCCTGACTAGGTAAACTGGGACAGCTTCTGGCTCCTCTCTCACTGTTGCTTTTTCTGTCAGAGGAAGGGGGCACTCTTTTCTACGGAGGGGGTGAGAGGGAAGATCTGGAGGTAATCCCCCGGAGCACCCAGACCCAGGGCGTGTCCCCAGCCGCTTCTGGTGTGCCACCCCCCTGCTCACCAAGCTGGAGTGCCGCCCCACCAGAGGCATGACGGAGGTGGAGAAGGCCTGGCCGAGGGTGCCTACAGCGCCACTGTGCCCTGGCGTGCCCCCAAGAATGCCATGCATGTCTCCTGTCTGCCCCACAGCATGACTCCTCAGCACGTGGATGGCTTCATCTAAGTGATCTTCCATCTTGTTTTGCTGTTGGGGGTGAAGGGGTGGTGAGGTGAGGGGGAGGCAGGAGGCAGAATTAGGATTTTCCCTTCAGTTCCCCCCTCCTCTTCTTTCCCTGCTGTCCGGCCAAAGCCAGGGGGCTGCAGCGTGCCTTGATTTCCTCTTATGGCTCGTGCTTTGTGGCTCTGAGTAGGGAAACTTTACAACCCTCTTGGGGGGGGGAGAAGGGAGAGAGAATAATGGGGCTTATCTCCCCAGGCCCTGGAACAGCAACCTCTCCTTCCAAGAGAGCCAAGGAGAAGGCCTTTACTAAGGGCCCTCCCCCTGCCTGTACAAGTGAGCCTGGGGGCACAGGAAAGGGCAGGGTCTCATTCTGTGGGCACTAAAGTCAGCCCTCTTTGGAGTAAGGGCAGAGGGAGCCAGGGCAGCCTCCCTGCGTTTCCCCAGTCAGGTGGACAGGCAGGTTCACCCAAGGCGTAGAGGAAGCAGGGACCACTCACTAAATTGTGCAGAGTTCCTTCGTAGCTGGGAGATAAGGCACCGGGTGCTCCTGTTCGGGGCCACTGGGATGTGCCTGAAACACAAGACTTGGGTCAAATCCAGACTCGAGACCCCACACAAGCCAGTCTTTGGGCCTCAGTTTGCTCATCCGTACCAAGAGGTTAGACTGGATGGTTTTACAGTTCCTGGCACCCGAGAGCACTTCATAAATGCTTTTACCTTTTCTCTACGGGACTAACTGGGCAACAATGTAGCAAATCACTGGCCCTCACCAAGTCCCAGCTTCCTGCTCTGGGATACACTTAACTAGCTAGCCCAGAACTGTTCTGGGATACACTTACTAGCTAGCCCAGAGCTGCTCTGGGATACACTTACTAGCTAGCCCAGAGCTGCTCTGGGGAAGCGCCTGTAGTGTAAAGCCTGAAGGCCTATAGAATGGGCTGATGGGTTATCTTCATGACTTTAGGATGCCTGCAGCAGTGACTCATGCCACAGGGGGGCGCCATGCACAAACAAAATTCAGCTTTGACCAAAACATTCAGAGTAGCCCAGCGAGTGCTCAGGGCAATTGGGAAGGTCTTTGGAGGTCTGGGGGAATTGGGGACCCCCCGCTTGCATCTCTCTCCTGAAGTTCTCCCATCCAGGTTTCTCCCAATCCATCTTGGCAAGAATCAAACACTGAAACAATGTCTCCACTAATGAGAACGTAGAATGGACCAGAAAAATCTGAAGGGGGAGGAAGAAGGGAATCTGGGGCACATGTGCCAAAGTGGACACAGCATAGGAAACTTGGAGTCAGACAACCTGGAATGAGTTGGACTCTGCTTCTTACTACCACTTCAACCTCTCTGGGCCACAGTTTGCCCCCTTTGTTCTTGCTCCAAAGCCTATGATTTGATGCTAAAACTCAGCATAAGTGAGAGGAAGAAGCACTACTGTCCATTCTGTGGACTAATTCTCATGTCCCTTTAGTCTCCAACAACAGAGACCTCACAGGGGACTATGTTCAGGGAATCCTTTTTCCCAGGGACAGTCTAGGAAGAGAGCCTGATTCCTGGAGTCAGAGAAATCAGTTCCCTGGGTAGCTCACTCTGTGGAGACCCAGGAAGACTTAGGATGGGAGCCCCCGACCAGCCTGCTTTTCCCTCCCTTACATAAGCCAGAAGTTTGGCCCAGGGTGGTGAGGAACAAATTGCTTGGATATTCAAGTTTCCCTTACCCTATCTAGTGGTTGTTGGGGCTACAGGGGAGAGAGTTGCTAGGCCTATTTAGCGAAGTGAGAGTCAGCAAGGTTTGTAGTGAGATCAGGAGGGGGCCCTGAAGGCACAGAGATAGCTGTGGGGACCCCACCTACTGGGGGGACCAGAAGTATTTTTAACTTAACTGCCAGCCCTTCCAGAAACCCAGAGATTTCACTTCCTTCTCCCTCCAGCTGATGGGGGGAGGTATGAACAAAGCAGGGGACTGAGCAAACACCTATTAGCTCCTTCTATAAGGATATCTATACTATATGAGAAGTGGGGGAACAGGAAGATAGGAAGGAAAGGGGAGAGGAGAGACAGGGAGAGTAAAGGGGAAGGGAGATGGAGAGGCAGAGAAAAGAAGGGAATGAGGAAGAAAAGAAAAGAGGGAGAGAAGGAAGAAGGAAGGAAGGGAGAAGAGAGAAAGGAAGGAAAAGGGGGGAGAGGGAGGAGAGAAAAGGGAAACAATCCATGATGACCCTTTATGAGCATGTGTGTGGCTGGCATGGCAGGGAATGACCATATATAGATTACATGTGTGTTCCAGCACAGTGGGTATGTGTATGAGGACAAGAATGGGTGGAGATTAAAGCAGAAAGACACTAGATTTGAAATCAGGGAATTTGGGGCTAATCCCAGTCCTGCCATGCTTGATGTGTTCACCTGGACAAGTATTAAACACTGGGGACATAAATCCAAAAAGGGGATGGTCCCTGACCTTTACATGGGAGAGACACTTTATCCAGGGGAGGGAGTGGTGACTTTGATGTGAGAAATTGGAGGATGGTGAGGGTCATGTTATTTTGACTTGTTTTCAAAGCAAGAAATAAAAATAATGAATGAGCAAGTGAATGAGTGTGACAGAAGAGGAAGATGGATGACTAGATGATGCCGGCTCCTGCCAACTGGCCTTGGATCATGTGGTCACCCCCTCAAGGAAGGTCATGCCCCTTAAGGATGTAAGTTGGGGAGGTGTAGACACATGGTGGGTTATAGTTGTGGGCAAGGGTGGACACATGGGTATTAGGCCAGGATAGCTGGATTCACACATCCCCTCACATAAGTCACTTATCCCAGGGTCTGTTTCCTACTCTGTTGAAATGAGGCTAGCACCATTAGCATTGCCTGCTTTCCCCAGCATATGTAAAGAAACCTTCAGGTGTTCTAGACATGGGAGCAGGAGTTATATGTGTACAGGGAGGAAAGCTGTCTGGGGGGGGAGGTGAGGGAAGGTGGGTGTGAGCAGGGGCAGGGCTCATCCCACAGACCGGCAGTTTTTGGTTTATTAAGGGGAACATGGGGATACTCCTGTACTCAGGGAACTAGGCATCTGGAGACAGAACCACCCTTCTGCTTCTGAACCAGCTTTGCTATGCCCAAGACCCATGAAGCCTTCCTAAAGGCCAGAAGCTAGAAGGTGCTGGTCAGTAGACAGCCCTCCCTCCTTCCCCCAGCTATTCCTGGCTCTGTAATGGGGCTTTCTCCTTTCTTCCCTCCGCTCCCAGGGGTTGGGGAGGTGGTCAGAGGTGCTGGGGCTGAGGGAGATTCCCAGCTCATTCCTCCATGCTTTCCTGCCTGGTGCTTGGGCATGGAGGAAGAAGGGGAGACAACTGCTCTGCCATAGCCAGCTCAACAACGTTTATTAATCACCTCCTTTGTGTCAGCACTGGGGACTCATGGAGAGTGGGCTGTTATAGGGAAAACCATGGGTCAGAAGACCCGGCTCAGACTTGTGCCATGGCAGGTGAGAAGAGGACCCCTGAATGTTATAGGTGCCTTGCATGTTAATTTAACAGGTAATTTTCCCTACAGCTACCTCTCTAGTGGGCAACGAGGTGACACAGTGCAAAGAGCACCAGATCCAGTTATGAAGATTAATCTTTAGGAGTTCATTTTGGACATTCATTAGCTATGTGACCCTGGGCATTTCATTCTGTTTGCCTCAGTTTCCTTTTCTGGAAAATGAGCTGGAGAAGGAAATGACAAACATTCCAATGTCTCTGCCAAAAAAACTCCAAATGCGATTTGGACAAGACTGAAATAATTGATCCACAAAAACCCCTCCAGTGGGTCCGCTATGTGAACGGAGTGACCAAGAAGGGCAGATTCTGATGGGTCCCAATCCCTCCTGCCCCTCCCCCCTCCTTCTAGAACACATACCTGTAAGTCCCTGAGGGGAACCCACGGGGGTCGAGGGGTTAGAAGGAAAGTTATTGCTTGAGTGGTCTGGGGAATAGATCTAGAGGGGAGAGAGAAGACACGCATGGTTCAGGAGGTGCCCCTGAACTGTGAGACATCGCGATATCAGCTGGGAGTCCTTATTCCTCCCAATGTTGGATTACAAACAAAAGAAACCAGGGAGCTTCTCATTGATGGCTGGTCTAAATCAGTAGAAGTCCTTTGGAATTATCACCACAGTTAGAGCAGTCAGGTGGCACAGTGGTTAGAGCATCAGCCCTTGAGTCAAGAGGACCTGAATTTAGATCAGGCTCAGGCACTAACTAGCTGGGTTAAGTCACTAAACTCCAACTGCCTCCCTCCCCAAATCACCATTAATGCGGATTTTTCTTTTTTTGGTAGTTACTGATAGAAAAACGGGGACACTGCAGTGTGTGGAAGAGCTGCAGACTGAGGACTTGGGTCTGAATTCTAGTTCTCCCAGTGTGACCCCCTTAGGGGATTCTTCTGTGAACGAATGACCTCTCATGTGTCTGGCTCCACTGTCAGTTAAATCCAGTGAGTCTGAGGCAGTAAGATGTGAGCAGATGCTGTCAGGAGGCCTGCGTTCAACTAGACTCTTGGCATTTACTGGAGGTGGGGCCATGAGTCTCCTATTAGTGAGAGTGTGGTCTCTACCTGATAGGAAAGACCCTGCCAGGGTTGCTCTGGAAAGCAGAGGCAAGCAAATCAATGCCAGCTTCTGGCAGGAGCTCAGAGCTACTGCCTTGTGCCCTTGCTCTGTCTGTCTCCAGTTTGACAGCTAAGGAAGCCATGGACCTGAGAGACCTATTACCCTGGCCAACTGGGACAGGATGGCCTGAAGGATGCTCCCAGGTGAGCCTCCAGGAAATGGGCTTGGGTTCAAATTCTGACTCTCTAGCTGACTCAGTTTCTTCAACTGTAGAATGGCTCCAGAGCTGTGATGCTATGAGCAGCCTCAATGGTATCTCAAGGCCCCCGTCTCCCCTCCATATTTTGCTCATATGGAGGCAAGAATGGAGGTGTTTGGGCCAAGTGCAGATGAAATCTGGGCAGGCGGTGGGAGGTGATAGCCCGAGGGAGAGAATGGTGAGGGGGAGGTTTGGGTAGAATCATTGACGTGAGGCCCCCCAGTGACACTGTTCCCACCATGCCTTTCGCTTCCTGGCACATACACCCGGTGTTCTCAGTTTCAGCCACCTTGGGGTGACTGTGGTGAGGCTGTGTGGGGGGAAGCCGTGATGAGGGGAGAAGGAAACGGGACTACCTACAAAGTGGCAGAGCTCAAGGGCAGCCTGAGTGAGCTGCTGGGAATAGGGGCTCCCAGCCTCAGTCGGGGGGAGCAGGAGTGCCAGCTTCTGCCACTGTCTCCTCTCTTGGTCAGTGGACTCTGGGAACTGGGGCAGGGAATAATGGCCGACAGGCCCAAGAAAACAAGAGTGAGAGGAGACACATGTGAGGAGCCTGGGTCTCTCAGGCCCCTCTCATCATCCCAGCATCACCCCTTCTCTCACTGAATCAACGGAGGAAACAGACCAGCTCCCTTGGGAGCACTCCCCCTTCCAGCCCAAGGAAAGGGAACCCTGGTGCTGTTCTAGGGGGTAAAGGGAGGCCTGAAACAACTCTTCCTGGCCATGGGCAAATCCATCTCTTGAATTCCCTCATCTTGCCCATCGCTATCCCAGAGGTGAGAAAAACTGGCAGAAGCAGATCTTACCGAAGCCAACGCCTTCCCAAGTGCGTCTCCAGAGCTACCAGCTGTAGTCCCTCTGTTACCTAGGATGGAAGGAGAAAAGGACACAAGTCACGCCTTTCACTCCCATCCCACTGGAGGAGAACAGCCTCTTTCTAACCAACACATAGAATCTTAAGTGCTGGAAGGTACCTCAGAACATGGATATCAAATCTTGGAGGACCCTCAGAACACAGTAGATCAGAGCTGGGAGGGCCCTTAGAACCCAGGAGGTCAGAGCTGGGAGGGCCTTAGAACCCAGGAGGTCAGAGCTGGGAGGGTCCTTAGAACCCAGGAGGTCAGAGCTGGGAGGACCCTTAGAACCCAGGATGGCAGAGCTGGGAGCACCCTTAGAACCCAGGATGTCAGTGCTGGGAGGGGCCTTAGAACCCAGGAGGTCAGAGCTGGGGGGGGCTATTTGACATCTCAAAGAGATGAAGGGACTCTACCTGTCCACTATCAGATAGCCATGACAAGAGAGAGGAGAGGCATTCAAGTCCCTTGACACCAGGCCCAAGTGTGCCTTCCTCCACTCTACTGACAGCTTAAAGAAGCTAGGATCACACGGTGAGTCAGTTGGGATTAGCTCCTAGATCCCCATTAATGCCCCTGGTGCCATACATCTATAATGTCCTGTTCCTTCCTGGATCAACTGAGGCTAGGAAATGTCAGTGACCAGACGGGAGAGCCATGAAGGAATCCCACTGGTGGCAATTGAGTGGTACGTACCCATGATGCTCTCTGTCCCGCTGATTGGCGGTGTGTGGCTGGAGACACCGTAGGGCGTGGTGGTGGAGGAGAATCCGGACACTGATGGGATTCCACCATTTACTTCCCCCGAATGCATCTGGTAGTTCTTAGGGAGACCCCGCAGAAGCGGAGAGAAAAGGAGAGAGGTCAGATGGCGGAGGGGCAGCTTTCTTCTCTTTAAGGCAGGGCTACACTTCCCCCACCTCCAGATGTATGGTCTGAGGGCAGGGACCACCACCTCTTCTTAAAGCGAGGGGAGATACTTGTAAGGGTCTCTCTTACCATTCGTTCATGCTGGTGTAAGTTACTGAAGCCGCCACTCTGAGGGAGAGGGGAGGAGGAGCTGCCCAGCATGGGGGGCGCGTAGTTGGGCTGATTCATAGTGCCCGACGGGCTCCATAGGTCCGCTGAGTTGTGTAGTCCATCTGGAGGGAGCACACGGTCCAAGTCAAGGCAGGAACGTGGAGAATTAAGGTTCCAAATGCTTACCAGTCTCCTTTTCCAACACTTCATATGTTGTCTCTACACAGCACTAGACTGAACCCTGATCCTAGATGGGGCTTTGATTTGGCCCCAGTCCCAAAAGAAAGTGTGACCCCCAAAGCCTCTTCCCGCTAAATGCAAGCTCTGATCTCCTGGGCGGGAAAGTACAGATGGCTCCTAGCACTGCAATCTACCTGACCTCAAGTGCCTCTGGATAGGAAACAAGGGCATTTTTCTCTTTCTTCCCATTATTCTACCCCATGAATCATACCTGGCATGTAGAAGGCTGCAGGGTACACAGTACTGGCAGATTTGGAGGAAGGGTATCCCGTGGGGTCTCGGCTGTAGTCATCACCTGAGTTGGAGGGATATACCTGCCAAGGAAGAGGGTCAGTCAAAAGGAAAGGTACCTAATGTCCAGCCCCTGCTCCTGGGGAAGAAAGGGTACTAGGACTTGGGAACTGCAAGAGCTAAGTTGCCTCGGACACTTCTTACGACACTAGACAAGTCATTTACCCTTTCTGGAGGATTCTTGGAAAATCCTCTGAAAGTTCCTTAAGAGTCTGGGGAGACTGTTGGGGAAAGGGGCTAAGATAGGTAGTACAGGGCTCTATATCCTTAGGAAAGAAATAGGGAAGGGCCAGGAGAAGGAAGGAAGATGGAAAGAAAACAAGAAATATGGAAGGGATGCCAGAGAATGATGCCTGTCATATTATGGCAGAAACTTGCTGAGATTAGAGTTAGGAACCTGGGGTCTAGTCCTGGTATTGGCACAATTCACTGGATGACTAGTAGTCACTTTTCCATTTTAAGGTTCCTCCCAGATCTGACCTCCTGGGTTCTAACACCCCCCCCCCCACTCCCATCCCCCTGCTCTGACATACTTTGCTCTAAGGGCCCTCCCGGCTCTGACCTCCCGGGTTCTAACACTCCCCCCCCCCCCGACATCCTCTGCTCTAAGGGCCCTCCCGGCTCTGACCTCCTGGGTTCTAACCCCCCCAACCCCCGCTATGACCTCCTGGGTTCTAAGGACCCTCCTAATCTGACATCCTACATTCTAAGGCACAGCTCCCCACCCTCCTCCCTGGTCTACAGTGTTTCTGTTGTAAAATGGGGCCAACAGCATCTGTAGCACCTCTCCTGAAGGTTTAACAGTGATGCATCCATCATGGGGGGAGTGTAAAAGTGCCAGTATAAACAGTGGTCACTCTTATTCTCTTAAGCTCCCTTTGAGCTCCAACACGAGAGGAAGGAGAAAGAAAAGGGGAGGCAGGAGAGGGCTGCTCGGCCCCATGTCCCAAGAGGGCCTTCTTCCTGTGGGCTTCCTTTGTGGCCTGCCTTCCCTCCCCAGGGCTGAGCCAGAGAAGGGAGGAAGACAGATCCCCAGAACGGCCCTGGCTCTCCTGGAGGCTCCCAGGGGCCTCTGCTGCCCTTCAACCTCCCCAGGCCTGGAGATGCCTAGGTGGGAAATAGAGGCGGCGCCCTGGGCAGGGCCTGGGATCCTGGCTCCCTGCCCTGCCCCTCCCCCATCTCCAGGCCCTCCAGTTGGGGAGGATGGGAGTGAGTCCCCCTGCACGGGCCTCCTTCTGCTGTGGGCGGGGGGCTGGGGTGGCCCAGATCCCTTACACTGAGATTCAGTTACATTTTCAGCAGATGGTAACTTAGGTTTTAGAGGCCCCAGCAAGGGCAAGCTAAGAGTGTGTGTGTTTTTGGTATGGTCTCTGGAAAGGGGGGGTGGGGGGGTGGAGTGGGAAAGGGAAGGGGATTTCTTTTTCCCCCTCTCCTTTTGAGGATCTAATACTTCTTCCTTAAAACTGCTGGGGATGGGTCTAGGACCTAGGAACTCCTCAGAAGGAGCTCCAGCTCAACCATTCACAAAGTTTCTCTCTCCTTCCTCCTCTAATTCAGGCTGTGAAAGTGAGTTAGCCAACCCACTGGACCTGGGACTCCCCCTCGGGCTTGGCCAGATGCAGAGAGGAAGCGGGCCTGGGCTAGGGCCAGGGGAGCCGATGGGGTCAGGAGAGCCGTGGCCAGCTGGGGCTTCGCCTGCGGAATTTCTGAAACCCAACTCTACCGACCGGGCCTGGGATCCCCTCCCCTGCCCTTGACCCGAGGAATCAGAACTAATGCCCTTTTTTCTCTAACAAGTCCTTTGCCCATCAGCTTTTCGGGTCTACCCTGAAACCAGAACCTGGCTACCCCAGTTCTTGACTTAGCCACCACCATTTTTACTGGACGTTGCATTGGACCAAGAGGGGGCTGGGAGTCAGGAAACCTGGGTTTGAGCCTGACTATGTCCCGATTAGTTGTATGACCTGGAGGTGGTCCTCCTGGATTTCTTCAGGTTCAATATATCCCTATCTGCAATGGGGAGACTGGGCTGGGTGACTGTTACAGTTCCTCCCAGCTCTGACCTCCTGGGTTCTAAGGGCCCTCCCAGCTCTGACCTCCTGGGTTCTAAGGATCCCCTCAGCCCTGACCTCCTGTATTCTAAGGGCCCTCCCAGCTCTGACCTCCTGGGTTCTAAGGGCCCTCCCGGCTCTGACCTCCTGGGTTCTAAGAACCTTCCCAGCCCTGATATTCTGTATAGCTTTTAAATTAGGCAATTCTCCAAGGCGATTTGGTTTGCAAGGGGGAGAACACAATACCTGGGATTTAAGAGGGGGAAGAAGAGACCTCAGGTGGTCCCACCAGGTGTGGACCTGGGCCAGTGTGGGTGGGCAGGGGGAAAGGAAGCTTCTTTTTTTCTGATAGGGAGGTGGTGGTGAGGAAATATGTGGCGCCAGGGAGCCCAGAAATGAAGGGAACGAGAAGGGCTACAATGAACAAGAATTCAGCAAATTGACTTTTTCTATAATTTGATTAAATAGCGGGAGCTGGGAGAGCTGAGCCTGTCTAAGAGCTCTGTGCCATCTGTCGGGCCCTGGCCCCCCGCCAAGGCTTCATGCAGCTGTGCTGCAAGGGAGGGGTGGGGGGGGATTGAGGAGGGGAGGAGAGTGAGCATGTGTGAGTGTGAGTGTATGTGAGCGTGAGTGTGTGTGTGTGTGTGTTTGTGTGTGAATGTGTGTATGTGGCTGTGGCTATTGGGAAGCTCCTTGATGTACAGATGTGGGGGAGATAGGGGAGAGCCCCTCTCCTCCACCATTAATGCTTTCTTCCTTCCCTCCAAATTCCAGTGGGTGGAGGTGGGGGAAAAGGGTGTCAAGGGGGTGGAGGAGTCGGGTTTCAGGCCCTGTCCACTCTCTCCTCCCACTCTTCATAATCCTTGGGTTTGGTGCCTTAGCCCTCTTCCCGCCCTGTCCAGCCCCACTTCTCTTCCCAAATAACAAACCGGCCCTTCAGTGCCATGGGACAAGAAGTGTTCCTTTCTCTGGGGCTCAATCCCCTATCCCACCCTGAGACTGAAACCAGCATTAGATGAAAGGGTGGGGGACACTCCCAGCTAAGATTCTCAGATCCTCTTTGGGACTCTGGAGAGGCAGTGAGAGGCACTGATTACAGAGTTTCCTACCTGGCCGTACCCATGACTTGTTCCGTCACCTTGACAAGTCATTTCTATCTGACTCAAGCTGTGTGTGTGTGTGTGTGTGTGTGTGTGTGTGTGTGTGCGCGCGCGCAAAAAGTGGAAGCGTAACAACATTCTGCAGCAGCCCCATCCGAAGAGTGGAGCTCATGGACCATCTTAGCTAGAAGTCCCCTTCGTTTTACACATGGCCATGGGACTGAGTGCTGATTGTACTCAGTGAGGATTACAAGGGACAGCCAGGACCATACTCCAAGCCCATCAGCCAACTTTCCATCCAACCACAGACCTCAGGTAGACCATGGAGGACCCCATCGGTCCTAGAAAGTCGAGACAATTGCCTACTTGCTGACCAAGACTCTAGAATTCTAGTTTTGGTGTTTCCAGGTTCGTGGGTGGCAGGGGAGGGACCAGAGGGAGGAAGGAGAGGAGACTTGAGAGTGAGGAGGGGGCAGTGGCAAGGTAACATGCCAGGGGGTCACATGTGTATGCTCATGTATGTACAGCACACACACACACACACACACACACACACACATGCTAGCAAATGTGAGTGTGGGGGGGTCCTGAATAGAAGGTGGCCTTTTAAGACCTCCTTGGTACATGTCACACAAACCGAGCCATCCTCTCTTAAAGTACCTGTGCCCTGGAAAATAAGGATGGGCAAGTCATGGCAAGATAATTTACTAAGATCTTATTTTTGCTCCCCTGTTACCAGGGCTCCCTGGAACAAGGTTGTCACTAGTGAGGAAGACCCCTAGGCTCCGGGACAGCTGAATTGACCGACATCAGAGGACTGATCCTCCTCTGGGAAGGCAAAGAGAGGCTCTTTGTGGCCAGATGTAAAGCCGGAGGGCATTCTCAATAAAGATGCTACTACTCTAGAGTTACTCCTTTTCTCATCTGTAAAATGGGATGGGTGATTAGAGCTAAGACCTTAGTGTTATGCACTCTAAGGACTCTGACCTCCTGAGTTCTAGGCTCCTTTCCCACCGAATTGTGATGTTCTGAGTGATGGACACTCTATATGACATTATGATTCCCCGAGTATTCCATCTGAATAGGGTCACCTATGCTAATACTCCAGACTGACCTTTGCTCACTTAGACAAGACCCTGAAGCCTAGAATAGGCACTTGTGGGGGATCTCCTGGGGTGGGAGAATGGTGGCAGGAACCCCCTCCCCCAATACAGATCTCCTACGAAATAGAGACCCACATCCTGTGACCTCCTCCCCACACCCACCAAGCCTGGCCTACTCACCGAGGAGGGGAGTCCTGGAGGCACCTTCCGCACCTTCTTAGGTTGCCCATCTAGTCAGACA
Source organism: Myrmecobius fasciatus (assembly GCA_023553655.1). Lineage (NCBI taxonomy): Eukaryota > Metazoa > Chordata > Mammalia > Dasyuromorphia > Myrmecobiidae > Myrmecobius > Myrmecobius fasciatus. The sequence continues at coordinate 24,055 of JAJPUD010008319.1, forward strand.
GAGGCAGAAGAAGGAGAAAACAAACAAAAAACCATGAAATCACAGGAAACGTTAACCTTTGCTCATGCAGAGCAAATAGGGTTTCAGCCCCCTCTGCCTATGTCTGCCAACCAGGGGCTGGAACATCTTCCCCTTCCCTGCTCTGTTCTTCAACTCCCAGCCCCAGACGCCCCTCCTTGCACAAAGTCACTGGCATCCGTCCCCATGTCTGGGTCTCGGCTGATATGTAAGCTCCCATCACCTCTAATTATTTCAGGGTTTATGAAGCACTTAGCTTGGTGACATGTAACAATGGAGATCATGATATTTGCTTGTAGGATAAATACTCCAGAAAAGGGAGTATCATCATCATCATCATCATCATCACCATCCCGACTATCTCTGGAACCAGACGGGGAGCTCCCCAGAAGCCCAGGCCAAGGTGCCTCCTCCTTCCTCACCCACAGGGCCAGCAGAAGGTGGGCACGTAGAGAGCATGGGGTGGGAGATAACGAGCACCAAGGCCCATATCTCCTTATCCCGGGTGGCATTAGGATCAAGGACTCCCAGAGGACACTCCTCACTTTATATATGAGGTAAGAGAAAGCGCCGGAGGATGGATTTGCAGTTGGGTCTCCAGGATGACACTATACCACCTGCCTCATACGGTGGGGCCGGGGAACAGTGTCACAGCCCCTCACACCCAGAGTCACACTTACAAAGCAAAGTGACCACACCGTTCCCTCACTGCTGTTCAACTAGCACTCAGGGGAGCTCCAGGCTCGGGGCTGAGAGGGAGGGAGGGGAAGTCCTGGGCTCTTAGGGAGGTCACCGAGTCACAGCCTGGCTCCTGCGGGTGCTGGTGAGACTGACCCCGACTCAGTTTGCTCATCTATAAGAATGCAGGTGGCCTGCCACGAAATCTCTGCTCGTCTCATTTTCCTCTTCTGTGAAATGGGGGCAATAATAGCACCTCTCTCTCTCTCAGGGTTTGTTGTGAGGAATCCATGGGATAATATTGGTAAGATGCTTTGTACGCTACCATGATAATGTAGAAATATGTATATTAGAACTGCACACATTTAACATATATTGGATTACTTGCTGTCCAGGGGAAGGAGTGGGAGGAAAGATGGGAAAAAATTTGGAACCCAAGGTTTTGCAAGGATGAATGCTTAAAATTATCTATGCAAATGTTTTGAAAATTAAAAGCTTTAATAAAAAAAATGAAAGAGGAAAATAAAAAAGATGATTTGCACATCTTAAGGGGAACTCTATGAATGTTATTATTGTCATTAGGAGGAGTAGACATCCTTAGGAATGGAAGCTTTGCTATTACTCTAAGAGCAATGAGAACACACCCAGTGCCAAAGGAAGTACACAAGGTCAGGAAAGGAGAGGGGACCTACCTTTTCTCAGGCCCTCCTCCAAACCACCTCCTAAACCCTGGCTCCAAGCACATTTAGGGGTGTGGTAGTCCCTTTGCTCCTAGAGAATAAACTGATCTGGCCATCTCTCTGGGAGACAGGAATGCAAGCTTTATTTGCAGGAGCAGAGAAGTAAAGTAATTTCCAAGGGGTGAGAGGCGTGGCTTCCCAGGAACACTCCCAGGGAAGGAGGAACAGAAAAGACTCTACGGCCTGGGGAGCTATGCCCGCTGGGCAGCACCTGATAACCTGGGGCCCTTGGGACACACCTGTCCCAGCTTCACATGCTTCACTCATCCCCTGGGCTAGGTTGGACGGATGGTTACTAGGAAAAAGAACAACAGCTAATAACCACATAGAGCTGGAAGGTTGGGGAATAGAGCACTTTACACCTATACTTTCTCATTCAGGGATCCTCATATTAACTAACCCTCAGAGGTAGGTACTATTATTGGCCCCATTTTATAGATGAGAAAAACCAAGACTGAGTAAGGTTAGATGCATTTCCTTGGGGTCATTCACCTAGGATGGGATTTGGACTCCCAGGTAGTCCTGACTGGGGAAGGTGAAGTCAGGAGTGTCTGGGACTCTCTGAAAAGGGATGGCGGCGGGAGTGCTCTTCTGTGAAGAGCTTTGGGCAGGTGAAGGAACTGGGGATGCTCAGACTAAGGTTGGGGGGCAGCGGCATATCATACATGATTTCCATCTCCCAGAAGTAGGAGGATTCATTAGACAGTTCTTTTTGGTCCCAATAATGAGGGGAAGTTGTTGACGATGGGATACTTTTCTTTAGCTCAACAGAAGGGAGCTGTCCAGTGACCTCAGAGGTCACTGATCCAAATTCCTCATTTTACAGATTAGGAAACTAGCTCCGAGAGGTTAGAGGCAGAAGAACTTGGAGTCAGAAGGGCCTCATTCACGAGGCATCTTGTCCAACCTGTCTGGGAACAGGAATCCCCTGGACAACGTAGTTGGGCCAACACTTCTTAAGCACCTACAACTTGCTGGTTCCAGCAGAGGGTCAATCCCGACCCGGTGGGAGGGAATTCACCATCTCCCAAGGCAGCCCCCAATCCACCAGGGATTCCGCCCTCACTGGAGCTCCTGGCTTTTTGTAAGAGTCTCCTAAAGGCAAATTCCTTAGCCCAAAGGGGCGGTCAGATTTAATGGAGGACATGGCAGACATTAAAATGACAAGCTAGATAACCCATGTCTTCTGGCAATTGGAGGAGAAGGCCAGAGATAGTTTTGTTTATAGTGTTTGAAGGTCTGAAAAGGACTTTCTACGATAATTATCTTAACTGATTCTCACAACTTCTGGAGGCAGGTACCATTACTGTCCCCATTTTAGAGATGAGGAAATTGAGGCTGAAAGTGCTTAGGTGATTTGCCCAGGGTGCCATAGTTAGGAAGGACTCTAGGGATAGGGATCTCTCTAATGCACTACTGAGCTTTCTATTTCTGGAAGGGAATCCTAGTCACATCTGAGTGAGACTAGATGCTCCTTTCTGCTCATTTCCAACTGAGATTTTTTGGGTAGCCAGGACTCACACTCACTGTGTGGATGAGACTTTTAGCAAAAATGCTTCCCCAAATTGGACCACAATTTCCCCACCTGCTGAAAGGGGATAACCATGCCCGGTCTTCACCCCAAGCTGCTGCTAAGAGGGGTTGGGATAAGGAAGCCCCTGTCTGAAGGATTCCTGGGCTGTTATTTTTTTGGGTGTTGATGTTGGTTAGAAATGAATCTTCCCATTGGGCTCAGGGTATCCGGGCAGGCAGGAAGCAGGGCAGTAGGCAAGATCAGAGTGTTCTGAGCAAGAACGTTTATTGCTCTGCTGATAAGCATCTCTTGGCAGTTAGAGTCACTGTTGCCATAGCTGGACATGGCTCTTAAGGGAGCCGGCAGTCAGCATAGGACTGGCCTCATGTCTAAAGAAGGGAGAGGGAACCAAGGAGCAGAAAAATGCGGCCTACAACCAGGCCAACCAGCCCCACAGCCCTGTCTGATTGGTGAGGAACTGCTGGCTGGCCACTGGTCAGCTAGCACACAAAGCTATAGCAACAGTGAGCTGGGTCCATGTGAAAAAACAAGGGAGCTCTGGGCACTCGGGCACACAGATTGTGAGGATTGGGGGAAGCCGGCCACAGTATCCCATCATTCTTGAGACCCCTTCTTTTCTTTCCCTGGCTCAAGGTCCGTAGCAGCCTTGTGTCACCACCTGTTGATAACCCTTAAGGGCCAGTTGCATGAAGCCATCCCACCCTGTGACCTGGAGGTCATTGCTCTCTCCTCAGCTTTTGGGGCACTTGATAACTCCATTTCTGCCAAAATTATTTGCTATATGCGGACCTGTAATTTCATGAGCACGGGGAGCTCCTTGGATGGGAATCCCCACACCAAAAACAAATGGCAAGCGCTGCTTTATAACTCATCAGCAGTCCTGACTGAGGGGAGTCTTTCCTCGGCCCCATTGCTCATTCCCACCTGGCGTTGGATTTGGATGGTCCTCCCTGGCAAGAGGCAGATTCACCTGGAACCCTGGTCCTACCACTCTGTAATTATCACTGACTGGGGGGGCATGCCTGCATGTGCCCCTTGGGTGAGCAGAGATCATTTCAATCATCTACCCTGGTATTGCCCCCTAAATTGCATGGGATCTCACCACCCCCAGGCTTTGTCCTCCTCTGCCCTGCTCTCCCCACAGCCCCCAGGCTTTATCTCGCACCCAGAGGTCTCCTGAACCTTTCCTTCTGCACCACAACTGCACTGTCTCCCCTAATTAGAATGCAAATCCCTGGAAGGTGAGCATTGGCTGCCTTTCTATCTGCATCTTGGTGACGTGGCACATGGTAAAGTGGCAAACACTTTCCCACTCCGTTCTCTCTCTGGGTCTGAGAAGCGAGGGGGCTCTGAAGCACACAGATGGGGCAAGTGCTCCTGCCTCTAGATTCAGCCATCCCTCCAACATAGCAGGTGATCAGTGGGGTCGTACTGGAAGCTACAGTACATTATCTGTGTCTCCCCATTAGAAGGTAAGCTCCAGGAGGGCAGGGACCATGTCTCAGTTAGATGCTATCAGATAGACAGCTTTATTTCTCTCCCAGAGACTAGCACATGCTGCACTGGCAGAGAGACGGGATGAGTCACTTGCTGTTTGCCTCAGTTTCCTCATCTGTCAAATGAAATGGAGAAGGAAATGGCAAACTAATCCAGTATCTTTGCCAGGAAAACTCCCAATGGGGCAGGTAGGTGGCATAGCGGATAGAGCACCAGCCCTGAAGTCAGGAGGACCTAAGTTCGAATCTGATCTCAGACACTTAACACTTCTTAGCTGTGTGACCCTGGGCAAGTCACTTAACCCCAATTGCTTCAGCAAAAAACCAACCAACCAAACCAAAACCAAAACAAACCAAAACAAACAAACAAACAAACAAACAAACAAAAAAAGAAAGAAAGAAAACTCCCAATGGGGTCAGGAACAACAATAACAAAATGCAAGTGAGCATCACCTATAATGCCTAACTCTGAGAACTGTTTTGAGTATCTTACAAATATACCTGTATACAAAAAATACTTTATAAATCTGTACAAATGCTGGCTGTTTCCATCAATAAATTAAAGACTAAAAAGAAAAATCAAAAGTGAACGTGCTATAATTAGGCTGAGCATGAACACATAATTCCTCCTTTTTTTGCAGGGACTATGGGTGTGGATCCCTGCATATACTTGACTCTAGTTCCACCTTTGCCACCAAACTTTTCCTGATTCCTCCCAGTTGCTTCTGCCTTCCTCCTCACAATTACCCTGTAATATGTGTGTGTGTGTGTGTGTGTGTGTGTGTGTGTGATTACTTGTTGTCTCCCATGATCAAAGATTACCTTTTTGAGGGCAGGAATCGTTTTATTTTTATTTGTCTTGGCATCCAGAATGCTTCCTGGCATACTGAGTGAATGCCTGTTGCTGGGTTAGTTTTTGTCAAATTGTCTTTTCTACCTCATCTTTTATTTTATATTCTTTCTTTTTAAAGGATGGTTTTCTGGAAGTAATATATTGGGCAAACACTACTAACAACAATTCCAATAACAATTGACAGAGCCTCTATACAGTGCTCTACAGTTTGCCAATGATCTCATTGGATGTTCATAATAACCCTGGGACATAAATAGTGTTATTACCTCATTTTACAGATGAGGAAACAGAGTCAGAGGTTTGATGCCTTGTTTTGGGTCACCCAGTTAGGAAGTGTCTGAATTCCAAATCTGAACCCCAAGCTCAAATTCTACCCCCTGGGTCATCATTATGGTGATATAAAAACACAATTTTAAAATTAAAACCAAAAATATTAAAATAAAAAGAAATGGGTAGTTTTAAGAAAGGAAAAAATCCCCAGCAGAGTGGCCCTCGTGGAGCTTACAGTCTGTTCCCTCTGTGAGTCCTACCCTTTAGGAGCATTGGGACAGAGAATTCCTGGTTCTGAAGAGAATGGATTTCAACCAGACTAAACCAGAAGGCAGAGGGCTAGACATGGACTTTTGACTTCCACCTGGCACACTTATTAGTTATGAGTCCCTGGGGAAATCATTTCACCAGTGGGAGCCCTCAATCTACTTTTCTGTAAAATGGGTTGATTAACAAAAACCATACAGGAAGGTTTTTATGGCTTCCCTTCCAACTCAGAAATCCCTTGTTCTATGTTTTGATGTCTCAGCTTTGACATTCTGACTTCATCAAGGCCCACTTCTGATCTTGATACTCCACCTCTGGTCTTGCCCCAGGCTGCCCATTGTGTTACTGACTACTTATAGGATATTCCAGTGCAAATGTCACATGATCAAGTCCCCCCCCAGGTATTTCTCCCAAATCCCAGACCCCTGCTTAAACTCCATTACTGTCCTGAGAGCCACTCAGGTTGACAAGCTCGGATCATCACCTACTCTTCCTCCTCATCCCACACCTCGGATCAGTTGGCCAATCTTGTCATTTCTCCTTTTTCACTAATCCTAGCATGTCGAATTTCCAAAATAGCCTTTGAATCGGCTTGCCTGCTGCTACAGAAAGTGATTCTCCTAAAGTTCGAGGCTGACCAGTCCACCTCTCTCTTAGCAGCTTCCTACAACTTTTAGGATTCAAAGGGGCACTGAAATCTCTCACAATCTGCCCAGTTCTGCTCATCTAGTTTTAATTATCTCCTCCAAGCCCTCTACAATCCGGAGATACCAGTCTCCATGCTGTGCCTCACACATGAGCCTCATCTCCCACCTCCATTCCTCTCTACTGCCCATTCCCCCAAACCTGGCTGCCTCCCTCTTTATCTCCCTCTTCCAAGACTCAGTTCCAGAGGTGATTCAGGCAAATTCCAATAGACTTGTGACAGAGAAAGGACTGGGGACTGAATGTGGATCACAGCATAGCATTTTCACCTTTGTTGTTGTTATCTGCTTGCTTGTTTTTTCTCTCATTTGTTTTTTCTTTTTAATCTGATTTTTCCTGTGAAGCATGATAAAATTGCACATCCTATATTGAATTACTTGCTATCTAGGGAAGGGGGAGAAGGAGGGAGAAAAATTTGGAACACAGAGTTTTGCAAGGGTGTATGTTGGAGACTATCTTTGCATGTATTTTGAAAAATAAACAAGCTATTATTATCAAGACTCAGCTCAAGAGCCATCTTACACAAGAGGCCTTTCCTTGCTTTTGCTAATGTCCCTTCCCACCCCAGATTCATTTTGTATGTGCTTATATAGTCCAGATTGTCCGCCCTGTTAGTGAGGTCCTTATGAGTAGAGATTGTTGGATGATGGTCTTTCCATTTCTAGCACTGATGAATGCTTACTGATGCCCTGACTGAGGTGATGTCCTAGAAGGCAGCAAGGGCAGAACCTGCTTTAGTTAGCTGTGAGGCCACAAAGAGCCTGGGACAACAGCCTGATTTTGTGACATCAGGCAAGTCACTTAACTTCTGGACACTCCAGGGAATTCTAGAAGATGCTCTAAAAGGTAAAGTTGCAGAGAAGGTGTGGACCTCAGCAGGCAGAGGGAGTTTTGTTTTGTTTTTTGAACCAGGTCCCTGGAACAATGAGATCTCAGGTCTGGTCCCTATCCCAAATTCTATGGCCCTTCTCATCCGCCAGTCTATGGTGTGTGTTCTGCGGTCCCGCCAGCTCCTCTCTTCTATAACAGACGTCCTAAGGCCCCTCCAGACTCTAATGTCTTCCTCAAAGGTAAGAGATCGTTCTTTCCTCCCCCACCCAGCACAGCTCTGGGCTGTGGAGAAGAACTCCGGAGAGGTGTGCTGCCTGGGATAGCTCACCAGTACCCCCCAAACCACTCACCAAGGTTGCTGTCGGCTGCCCTCCGTCGAGGGTTGTTGGGATACGAGTAATACTGTGAGCCTCCCTTGACACCTGTGGGGGACAGCGTGCTCGGGCTGTTGATTCCCAGCTCACTGGGCAGGAAGCCAGCCTACAAGGAACAAGATCCATAAGCTCCCAGAGATGCTAAGACCCCAGCCCCCTCACCCCCAGTCCACAGGGCATTCCCAGCCCAGTCTCTGTGGCCCAGCAGAGGCCCACGGTACAAGCCCACCTGCCTCAAATGAGGCTGGGGTCCTGGGGGAGGAGCTGGAGAGGAGTGGGGCGACCAATTCCCAACCGAGGTTCTGCTTGTGACTGAGTGACTGCTCTTGGAGGAACCCTTTCTAGAAAATGAGAGGCTTGGGCCACATCAGTGGCTCTCTCTCTCACAAACTGACAAGTCTCCCCAGGGGCCGTGATGCTCCATAACTAAGAAGGATGTGGTCCTGGAAGCCCTAGCCCAAACCCCCTCTCAGCCCATTGGCAGTTCTGAGGATCTTTGTCTTAAGGGTCCCTCAACTCTGATGTTCTATGATGGGGGCGTCCTCCAGTTTAAAATAGAATTGGGAGAGCTAAGTGGCTCAGTAGACACAGAGCCAGGCCTGGAGTCAGGAAGACCTGAATTGAAATCCATGCTCAGACACTCACTAGCTGTGTGGACAAATCACTTCACCTGGTTTGCCTCAGTTTCCTCCTCCGTAAAATGAGCTGAAGAAGGAATAGCAAACCAGTCCAGTACCTTTGCAAAGAAAATTCCAAATGGGATCAGGAAGAGTCAGACCCAACTGAAAATGACTGACTAACAACCTGAAGAGAACACTATGTAAGCTGAAATGAGCAATTATCATTCTACAAGCTAAAAAGGCCTGAGGCCTCCCAGAGAGGCACCCCAAGGCTGGATTCCAGACTCTGGGGGATAGAACAACACAGCGCTCTTAGGACTGGAGATCAACAAATTGTGCTCAGTGTCATTGAACAGCCTCCTCAAAAAGGAAAAGGACCTTAGAGGCGTCACTGTGAGAGGCCCGGACCCTGGGACTCCCAGGAAGGGGAACAGTGGACGTTGCTTGGGAACGTTCCTAAGCCTGAACCAAGAAGCAGCAGACTTCATCGCTTCATCGCTGACTAGTCTTGGTCACTTACTTGGCCTTTCTGGGTTCTGCCTGGGCACCAGTTCAGAAGGGAAGGATACCATTTTCACCAGCATTTGAAAGGGACAATATAGGTGGGAACACTGCAAAGGATACGGAAATGGGAGGCAGGAGGTAGGAGTTTGAATGCAAGCCCCAAGAGCCAGGGCAAATTATAATTCTCCCCCAAGTCTCAGTTTTTTCATCTATATGATGGGGTGTATGATAATAATAATAACAATAGTAATAATAATAAAACAACCCTTTCACAGCACTTAAAAGTCTGTATGAGCACTTCCAGAATATTAAATACTTGCCCTGGCTCCCTCCAAGGAAATGAAATAAGAAGACAGCATTTTATTATAATCCTTAAAGTGCCATATAGAAATGAAGTCTACTATTATTTTACTTTATGCATTTAAAACCATGATTCTGAGAAGAGGTCCATGGGTTTGGCCAGGCTGACTGACGCCAAAGGAATCTGTCACTCTAAAGAAGTGAAGGAGCCCTGGTTTGGTCCAGCTTCCTTATTTTACAGATGGGCAAACTGAGGCTCCAGAGAGAGACCCAGAGGCACTAAGCAATAGAGCTGGGTTCCCAAGCACGAGGAGGGAATGGGGTGGGGTGCCTGGCTCCAGTTCTAATGCTCTCTGCAATAAGCCATGCTGCTGCCTAGTTACAGAACACAGAAGTCCCAGTGTGGCAGCCCCCTTCCATGATGCAGATTATAATCCTGGCTCAAAGCTCCAGAACAAGAAGGGATGCCCTGAGGTCGTCCGATGCAATCCAGCATCTTAAAGATGAGGGCACTGAGACCCCAAGGTCGCACGGATGACCTCTCCATCCAGAAGTGCCAAGATGGCAGCAGACTCCAATTCCAAGTTTGGGGTCTCTTCTCACCGGAGTTGCTGAGGCTCTACAGTGACCTGCATAAAGCATCCGGTCATTTGGGGAAGGGGGCGAGGATTGGAACTCAGATCACGGTGACCAAGCCTAGTGCTAGATTTCACTTTGCCTCACCACTTGTACTTATTTATCAATATGGTTGTTAGGGGCAGGGACTTTTTATTAAGTCCACGGAACTCCAGAGTGAGGATGTTCCTCTACCAATGCTGGCAGGTGACTTCTCTGAAACTCACATGTATGAGCTATGTCAAAACTGCCTGCCTTCTCAAGAGAAGGAGGGAGAGAGAGACTGGGAACTCAACATTTCAGAAAAAGAAGATTAAAAGTATTTTTTCATGCAACCTGTGGGGGGGGGGGAGGGGAAAGAAACAGTCTTAGTTGCCCAGAGCACTGAGGGGTTAAGTGAGTTGGGTTGGATCAGTGTGAGGACATGTGAAAGGCAGGCTATCTACTAAGCCTTAAAATAAGAATTATTAGTATTATTTTTGTTACTTCGACAAATAATGACATGAATAATGATGTTCTGGCTAAATGCAAAGAATATGAAAGCCCATGGGTCCAGCTTCTTAAGTGGGACCAAGGCACCTTCCCAGCCCTTTTTGGGGGGAGCAGGGAGAAAATCTCCCTCCTATCCAGCCCTTCCCCAGCCCCCAAATTCAAACCTCTGCCAAATGACAACATTAAAAATAAAAAATCCCCCCTCGTGGGCCTTTGGCACCTGTCCCGCTGCTATTTTCACAGCTTCGGTGGTAAATTAAATTCACCGCGGCCGGCCCCAGAGCCAGTGCAGCTGGTGTAGCAAAAGGAAACATTCTCCGTTCAGAGAAGAGGAAATTATGACAAATTTGTGCAAAATTAAAACATGGGCTTTTTAAAAAAGGGAAAGAAGGAGAGAAAGAGCTACCCAAACCACACCCTGCAAAGAGCCAGCAGACAGGGAGGAAGGTTGGGCTAGGAGGAAAAGCCTGAGGAGGGGCCACTGGCCGCTGCTGCTTGGACAAGCCCTTACATCCTCCCCCCTCATCCGCCCACTTTCAAATCTCCAAGAATTCTGTCTTCCCCTTCACTGCTCAGTGGCCATTTTCAGTTCTAATATTTGGTTCTCTCTTGTAAGGCTTCTTCTAACTTCAACACTCTTTGTTCTAGGAGCAGCCCTGGCATCCTGAGTCCTCCCAGCTCTGACATCCTGGGTTCTAAGGTCCCTCCCAGCCCTGACCTCCTGGGTTCTAAGGGCCTCCCAGCTCTGGCCTCCTGGGTTCTAAGGGACTCCTAGCTCTGGCATCTTAGATTATAAGGGCCTCCTAGCTCTGATATTCTATGTCCATTGATGATATTTTGTGGCCATGATAGGTCCTTCCCAGTACAGGAGCCAATATCCTTTCCACAATCACATTCTAGCTTCTGTGCATGGCAAACAGCTTTGAGGATGCCATTTTAGAAATCTGGCAAACTCACCTTCCTTGTCCAAGCCTGAGCGGCTCTCTAGTCACCTCAATGACCCTCTCACCCCCACTCTCTTGGTTCTTGAATTTGGAGCTTGATTTCAAGCTCCACATTGAGCTGGATTCTTGGGAAGAATCCAGAAAATAGGAGTTATTGTCCTTTTCCCCTTCCCCAAAGTCCTGGAAAATCTTAACTGAGGCTGTTTCTGGTGGTTGGGAAGCTGAAGATGATAGGTCCCAGGAGGAAGGAGGCTGGGCTTTCTGCAGGAGGCAGCAGAGTTGGTTCCCTGCTGGATACTTCCCCTCAGACCATCCCAAGCCATCACCTGCTTCAGCGCCCCTAGCACTGACAGTCCTGAGGCTTGGGAGGGGGGGGGGAGGGAGGGAGGAAATAAAGGTGATAGCCCAGCCCATGAGCCCAGACCCCAATTTTCAAATTATTTTCCTCTTTTTCTGCGCTATGCAAAGCTCTGGACAGCCTACCCCTAAGAGAAGGGCCTCTCCCCACACCCTTTAGACAAACGACTTGGATCTATTGTTTCTTCTCCTTTACTTACCTGGCTGAGTCCAGGCATCCCAGGGTCTCTCCCAAAGGCTGAATATGAGGCTCTCTCGCTGTTTTTCCCTAGAGGGAAGGAAGTAACATACAGGTGAATAATGGCAGAAGGGACTAGGCCACTGGTCATGGCAAGGCATGTTAGGTGGGTACAAGGACTAGGGAGGGAGCACTCTTCCCAGTTCTATGGTCTGTGATCAGAATAAGGACTCATCTGGTTGGGTCCTTAGGGGGAGAGATCCTCCCATCCTAGAGGAACATCAGGGGCTGGTTTCTGTTTCTTCACTATTACAACGGTGGCTTTTACTCCATATCTCAAGTCCAAGGTAAGTAGTAGATGCCACTTTACAATGGGAGTCAGGAGACTGATCTCAGATTTGCTACTGACTCTCTCCAGAGTCACTGCCAATCACCACTCCTCTCTGACCTCAATATCCTCACCTGTGCGGACATATCCCAGTCCTGATGTCTGTTTCAAGGGTCCCCCAAACCCTGATAGTCTGGGTTCTAAGGGCCCTCCCAGTTTGACATCCTGTGCCCTACAGGCCCTTCCAGGTCAACATTATATGATCTAAGGATTCCCTCAGCTCTACAACAAGCTCTGTCTTTTAAGGTACAAACCGGAAAAGGTGGAGGAGAGGCAGATCCAGCTGGGGTCCTACTTTATCCCCTGCACCTACCTCTTTCTCTTTTCAAACTGTCAATGAGGACTTATGGTCATGGCAATCTATTATCTCAAAATACAAACCAAAGCAGAAAATCAGAAGCAATAGGTCAGAACACACACACACACACACACACACACACACACACACACACACACACAATTGCCTTATTCAAAAGGAGTGGGACAGGTTAAGGAGGAACAGGATAGGCTCATGGAGGAAGAGGAACATTGTACAATAAGAAACACTCAAGTAAGGATATCCAGGATCCAAATGCCAGAAACAATGTGGAGAACACTTAGGTGAAGACCAACAAAGTCACAAGTAATCCTACCACCGGCAGATTATGTAGGGAAGAGAGGAAGTTGGGAATCTGACTGCAAGCTTGACACAGAAGGCAGTGATGGAGGGACTTGAATTACCTGGAACTTTAGTAGAGCCTAAAGCAGAGTGGCTAATAATTTCTTGGTTCTCCTTATGAGAATTTCATTCTTCAAAAGGTAGAGGAACTAAAAGAGGGAACTAGGATTTTGGACTGGATTCTGACCCACAAAGAATTGGTCTCTGAGACTCCAGGGCATGAGAGAATGAGAACACTCTGTTGTAAGAGTTTGTAATAACAAGTAACAGATGAAAAACTGGAAGCCATTGTAAAGGCACCTTGGTTTGAGAACAGCGGGTTTTAGGGAAGTCTGGCTCTGATACAGACTAAAATTCTGCAGGGGAAGAAAGTCGATGAATAAGGGATGGAGGAGAAAATGGAGAATGAAATTCTTTGGCAAGACATGGAGAAAGATAACTCAGGGAAGAAGGAAAGGGTGTGTGTTGAGGAGTGTTTAAAAGACTGATGTGGACAACAAGGAGAGTCACCAAATGAAATGGTTTTAAAAGGCCTGACAGAAAAAGAAAGCCAGGGCAGATAAGAGGTGATTAATGCCAAAGGTCAGAGGTTCAGCAGTCTCTAAGTTCAACAAGTCAGTGGTGTGATATGGCAGAACAAAAACAATGCCCCAGAGAGAGGACTATGGGTACCGAACATGGATCATAACATAGTATTTTCACCTTTGTTTTGTTTTGCTTGCTTGTTTTTTCTCTCTCATTTTTTCCCTTTTTGATCTGACTTTTCTTGTGGAGCATGATAAATGTAGAAATAATCTTTAGGAGAACTGCACATGTTTAACCTATGTTGGATTACTTGCTGTCTAGAGGAAGGGGAGAGGAAGAGAGGAAGGGAGAAAAACATGGACACAAGGTTTTGCAAGAGTGAATGTTGAAAACTATCTTCGTATGTATTTTGAAAAATAAAAAGCTTTATTAAAAAAAAAGAAATAAAAATGCAGCTTCAGTCTTCATTAAGGAAGGGGGCAACCAGGATCAGGGAGGTAATAGGCCTGGTATCTCCTGCCCTAGTTACTACATTGTAACCTAGAAATTGTCTCAAGGGAGAAATGCAAGCTAAATGGTCTGGGATCGGGCCACAGGAGGATCAATGGAAGGAATTGGAGAAGTTTCCCATGGAAAAGAAGGGGGATGACAGCTGTCACAACCCTGGAGGCAAGGCCAGGAGCAATGGGAAGAAGCTGGAAGCAGCACACTTTAGCTTACTCCCTAGCAAGCAGCTCCCTCAGAGTGCCACAGGCTAACCTGGAGGGCCATGGGCTTGAAGCAAAACCTGGATGAGCTCTCACTAGGAAAGCTTTTAGATAGGATTTTCCTGGGAGATGGAGGGGGGAGGGGGAAGAGAGAGAGAGAGAGAGAGAGAGAGAGAGAGAGAGAGAGAGAGAGAGAGAGAGAGAGAGGCAGGCTACAAGGCGACTAAAGGCCGTTCCACCTGGAACTGAGTGACTTGCCTCCCAGGGGGAAGGGAGATCCCCAAGTGATTGAGCTCCTGCACCACACCCCTAAGACATAACCAGCCTCTTACTGGCTGGGGCCCCTGGGGTGGGCTAGTCTCCTGGTGCTGGGTGGCGTCTGCAGGGGGAGGAGGAGGAGCCCCTCCCCCTTACTCACAGGGAGGCCTGTTTTCAATCTATACCACATGGTTTCATCTCCCTTTTTCAGTTTGAATGGACTTCAGAAAATTGAGGGAGGGATGGTGCTAAAAAGGAAAAGGGGAAGAGAAGACCTTGTGAGAATAGAGAAGGGGGGGGAAGCGGGGAAACATGAGAGGAAGGGAAGCTGAGAGACAGGAGAAGAGAAGTTTAGGAGGAAGGGAAGGTAGAGGCAGGAGCAGGGAGAAGAGAGGCCCAAGAGGCAAGAGAAGGGGAGTAGCTCCCATTTCTCCCAGTCTATTCTGAACTCTTCTCATGAACGCCCAGGTGTGTCATCATAGAGAAAAGGCAGAGGCTCCGGAAACCAGACCAGAGAATGTCTCTGGGCCTGAGAAACGAGGGCTCGTTTCCCAGTCAATTATCCAAGGGCACCAGGGGAATGGTCTTTCCTAGTCCAGAGTGTGACAGATGTCAGAAACTGCTGCAAAAACAGCCCTAAGCGCCCAGCTCTGGCCAGCTGGGCCAGCTGTGGGCCTGAGGGCTGGAGGACAGGGAGAATGTTTTATCTCCCCCAAGCCCCGATCAATGGAGGAAGGGAAATGGCCGGCTAAAATGTGGTCACCTTAGATCAGGCTCAGGGAGCCACCCAGCGAAGAGGAAGAAGCTTGTGGTCTTTGAAGAACCTCAGAACAAACACAGGGGCCTGAGGACCCCAAATGGCACAGGGGGATGTCAGAGATGGGCTACCTCCCAGATCCCTTTTACTAACAGGAAGCTCACGACCTCACAAGGCAGTCCAACATCCTGTCTTTCCAGTGCTAACTCCTTCCTGTGGGACAGGGATCATTTTACAGAGCTGAGGGAGAAAGTGAAAGGGACCCAGAAGCAGTAGGACTCCCTGGCAATCTACCCCCCCCCCCCGGGGCCCCTGACCGTGCTGCAGCAAGGCAGGGAGTCTCCTTCCTCCCCTTCGGACAGGCAAGAGGAGGGATCGGAGGCAGCTGGAGCTGGGATTCAGACTTGGGGGAACAAAGAGAGGTCAAGCTTTTCCTGGAGAGGCTGATGAATTCAGCGGACGGAGCCATCAACTGCCTTCCAAGTAATGCTCAAAGCAGCTGCCTGAGCAGTGGCACTGGGGGAGCACCTCACACCCAGTCAGAATGCGTCAAAGAAAGCACCTGTTTTTCCTGCATTTTAAGGTTTATAAAATACGTTCCCAGATCTGAACATCAAGTCCTCCGGTGTCTATCCATAAGCTTGAATGATTAATTTGGGTGAGATGTTCCTGTTCTTTAAACCTCAAGTTGTTGTTCAGCTGGGTATGATTTTAGGTGATGTGGGATCTCCTTGGCACAGATGCCAGTGGTTTGCCATTTCTTTCTCTAATGTGTACCCATTTTACAGATGAAGAACTGAGACAACAGAGGTTCAAGTGACCTGCCCAGGGTCATACAGAGACATATAGTCTCTGAGGCCATATCTGAACTGAGATCTTTTTGAGTCCAGGCCTGCTGCTCTATCCACTGAGCCACCAGGTTGCCCTTAACCTTTTCAGGAAGGTTGTCAGAGGTCACCAGAGCCTCTGATGTCCATGCTAGGATTCCATCTCAGACAACTGAGTGCCAACCTGCCCTAGTGAAGGGTGCTTCCTAACTGGGAGTTCCAGGGCTGAACACCCTCTACCCCAACTAGTCATCACACCGAGCTTTTGGCTTGTTTGTTTTACCTGCCCACCTACCCACCATTCTGCTCCATCTCCAGTCCAGCCCCCCACCCCCAAATATCAGGGCACTTGGTGGAGGGTACAGAGCTGCCTCCATCAGGAAGTAAAGACCAGGCCAAGTAAAATAATAAAGAAACAAAGCCATCAGGGGCCTTATCTTATCTCTATTCCCAAGAGTCTATAACCCTGGGCCTTAGCCAGGGGTGGCAGGAGGGGGGAGGGGAGGAGAACCATCCCCTACTTCTTCTGCAACAACACCCCCCCCCCCCATACCGTGTGGGAAGCAAATTTGTTTTGACCATTTCGAAAGCTGGAAGTCGATGGAGTGTTTAAAACTGACTGGGCAGATTTGCATTTTTAAGTGGCTGGGGGAAGTGGGGGTGGGTTGTGTGGTGCAGAAGGGATTGCTGGGAGCTCGGTTTATGATGCCGCCGCTCCGGCCTCCCCAGACAGCTCTGTACCCTGAACCTGTGCTCAGCCTGGTTCCTGGGTGCGGTGTTGGGCTTGGGGCATGCGCCCAGATCCAAGGTTCTGGCACTCATAAACTGCTCCCACTGATATGGCCTTTCCCAGTCCCAGCCCCCACCCTCTTAGTAAAGGGGAGAGACTATAGATCCGGGAGTCAAAGGAACACAATTCCAATCCTCATTCTGCGGCTGTGTGACCCCAGGAACAAGTTGTGTAAGCCTGTGGGGCCTCAGTTTCCCCATCTTTTACATGGGAGGTGTGTGGACTGGGTGATCCATAGAACGAGAAGAAAAGTCATGAAGTGGGCTGGCTAGGGCTGCTTTCAGACAAGGGCATCCATCCCTGGAACAAGAGACACTTTCAGGATTGCCAGGGGCTCCAGGACCAGCCCTGCTCCAAAGACTCAGAGATAGAGAGGAGAAGGCCAATAAAGGCTAAGTGTCAGAGGAGGAATATAAACCCAGAACCTGATTCTTGCACCTCAGGGCTTCTCAGGTAGCAATAAACTATTTCTACAGAGCTTTGTCTCCAGTTTGCAAAGTGCACCTTCACAGCATACTCTGTCCAAGCATTATCCCCATTCTTATAGATGAGCAAACTGAGACTCAGAGATCTGAGGACTGTACCAGCATCACACACCTAGGCACATGTGGGTCAGTCTGAACCCTGGTAACCCCGAGCCATCCATTATGCTGAACTGTCTATATGTATGCTCGATGGTCCCTACCAATGGCCATTCTGTGATTCAGAGTCTCTCCAAACTTAAAATTCTATGTTCTAGGTTTCAAAATCCCTTCCAGCTCTGACAGTCTGTGGTTCTATGCTTTCAGCCAGGGGGAGTTAGGGAAAGGTTCCGGGAAGCATATAATTCTCCTCTAACCTTACCACCCCATGAGGGTATACTCTTTTATGTGCTAGAATAAAAAGCTTTGGGGATGTCTTGGGCAACAAGACATACAAGAAAATTCTTCCACATCTGAGTCACCATAAAATATTCCCTGTCACCACTGCAGCCTTCAACCATAGCTGATATGCAATAGGCACTTTATAAATGTTAGCAATTGATTAACTTAAGAAAAATGACCAAATCAGGTTTGGCTATTTCTTCAGAGTTGCTGAGCACAGAAGTATAACACATATATGAACATAATAATATATAATATACAAAATAATATATAAACATAAGATATAAGAGCCAGGAGAGTTCTTAGGTAGAAGGAAGGGGAGGGGAAAGGAGAAATGGATTTTTGTAGTCAAGTCATTTTAGTTACATCCAATAATTGGTGATGCCTTTTGTAACCTCCTATGTAACCAAGTATCTTTGGCAGAGATACTGGAGTGGTTTACCATTTCCTTTCCAGTTCACTTTTTAGATGAGGAAACAGGCAAATGTGTCAGGATCATTCAGGTAATAAAGTGTCTGAGGAAAGATTTGAACTTCCCCGACTTTAGGCCTGGTGCTCTATCCACTGTAATACCTGGCTAAAGAACAGAGATAAGGAGATAGAGCATTTGTTGGCTGGCTGGGTGGAGAGAGCATTTATTAAAAACTTGCTATTAAGGTACTCTCCTAAGCACTGGGGAAATAAATTCAAGAAGTCTGCCTTCAAGTAGCTTACGTTCTAACAAGGAAAGTCACACAAAAAGGGGAACTGGACAGTGGGGAAAAGGAGGCAGAAAAGTCTGATCAACCACTCTCTCATTTTCTACAGTAAAAAACGGAGGCCCAGGGAAGAGACCTGCCTGAAGTGACACCAGTAATTAATTGGTGGTAAAGCTCAAATACAATCTTGGAGCTGGACCAAAAGGGCACCTTGTCCCTTCCCCTCTAGATGAGTATGTCTCAGAGAAGATGGATAATCTGGTAAGCAGACAGAATTTGAATCCAGGGCCTCTGACCTCAAATGCAATATTCTCTCCTACACTGTCACCATGATGACTTCTGAAGCTCCACAGATCCCCACAGAATGAGAATATCTCAGTAGCCAGACTCCCTGGAATCAGGAAAACTCTAATTTTCCATCAGAAGAATGGTATCCTTCTGGAACAAGAACCCAAATGACCCCGCCTTAGAAAGGCTGGGGTATAAAATGGGAAGAACACTGAAATCTGGATCAAAACACCTCAGGTCAAGCCCTGCTAGAGTGACCTACTTAATCTATCTGCATGTCAGCTTCTTCCACCATAAAAATAAGGGAACAAGACCTGGCTGGTTTCTGAGATTCCTTCCAACAAGGAATCAATTTATGGTCCCATGAACTAGCTCTGGGAGAGAGAAATGCAAATGTTCCAAGAGGGTGGTACCCTCAAGACTCCAGTCCCAGTCATATTACAGATGAGAAACCCAGAGAGGGAAAGAGGTTTACTCAGTTGTTCAGCCATATCAGTTGTATGTGAGTCTTCATGACCCCCATTTGGGGTTTTCTTGGCTAAGATACTGGAGTGGTTTGCCATTTTCTTCTCTACTTTATTTTACAGATGGGGAAACTGAGGCAAGGTTACACAGCTAATAAGTATATGAGGTCAGATTTGAACCCAGGGCCTCCTAAAGTCAGGCCCAGAACTCTATGGACTGTACCACCTAGCTGCCTCCTTACTCAGCCCTACAGTAAGCAGAAGGCACAATCAGAACTGGAAGCTGGCTCTTCTGACTCTCAGGCTGCTGGATGAAGCAGTGGAGAGAGTGCTAGGCCTAATGCCAGGAAGACCCGAGTTCAAATGTAACCACATTTTTATTTGGGTAAGTCACTTAACTCGTTTGCCTCAGTTTCCTCGATTGTAAAAATGGGGATACACACAGCAGATGTTATGCTTATCTCCGATCTTATTCCTGAGTTATTTCCAATGTGTGGTGATAGATTCTGTGTACTGGACAGTCATGGATAGCAAGAAAATACTCCCAAACAAGCTGGAGTTTGGCCGGATAGTGGACAAAGCAGAGGCCCAGATGCTGTGACCAGGCCCCCAATTTCTCCAGACTTCCTTTTCCTTCTCCATTAACTAGAGGACTATGATCTCAATGCCCCGTCCCTCCCGATTCTAAATCCAGCCCTTGAGACTCTCCTTTTCTGGTCTTCTCTCCCACTCCCCTTTGACTCAGACTTCAGAAAGTCAGGGCCAAGTGAGACTGTGGTTGTATCTGCTGTTGTATCTCCGAAGGAGAGCAGGTGTGACCAAGGCTCTGGGGGCCCAGGGGAAGGAGGGAAGGGATACCACACACAGATAGCCTCCAATTGCTCCATCCACCAGGGCCTCTCGAGGCTCCTCCTTCCTCCCCTTCCTGCTCCCTAGGGTACTGAACTCCAACAAGCTGAACTTGTACACCAGGGATTGGGCTTGCACCCTCCAGGGAGCCCCCAGGCCTATAAAGGTGGCGCCAGCAAAGGCTTGGAGGGGCTTAGGGATTAGATTAGCTGGTGCCCTGCTGGGGGAGGAAGGGAGGGCCTGAGACACACACTCAGAGAGAAATAGCCACTCTCCTTAATAATTTTTTTTTTTAAAAAAGGATGTAAAGATGTGACTATTGACAACCAAGGCTCCACGGGCAGATTAAGCCATTGTCCAGGACGCACCCCATTCGTTGCTGTGCACAATACACACAAGATTAGAAACCTGCCTCTGAAAAGAAGCTAATTACTAGAAATAATTAACTAGAAAGAAATCTGTTATGGTTTATCAGTTTCCCTGCTGTTTAAAGCATCCCATTCCCTCCTCCCTACCCCCTACCCTCCTGCCGCTACTGGGGAGGGGACGCCATCAGGGTGACAGATTTCAAGGATTCAGTTTTGTTTTGTTTTTTTTCTGAAGGAAAATTCCCGTCACAGTGCATGCACATGTGTGTTTGGGTCAGGCTGCATTTGGGAATAGTCCAAGGTTTGTGAGACTCTGTAAGCCAGAGTGTGTGCCCATATGAAGGCAGGTATTGAAGATGTCACCAGATCAAGCCCAATTACCTAGGTAGGAATGAAATCTGGAGCGGGGATGGAGGGGAAGAAGGCATTATTTAGGGTTCTGCTAGTTCTAGGAGACAGCCCTGACCTACCAAGGCTCCACCAAGCTCCCCCTGGTTCACATTATGGCCCTTAAAAGACAAACTGAATTGTCCTGAGCAAAGCAAGACCCTTTCTCTGAGAAGCATCTCTGAAATGGGGATACCAATCAGTGCTGGCTCTCTTTCTCTCATGGGGCTGCATATGAGGAAAGCATGGGAGTTAATATTCTTGTCAAGAACTGAGGTTTTACTGTCTCCCAGAATCTAATTCAATTTAACCTGCAACCCAGAGCTGGCTCTACTTGGGGCTGGCAGATACCTCTGTAACTGGTCCTTGCACGAACACTAAGTATGTCCCATATACTGCTCTTTTCTAAACGTTCTACCCTGAGATTTCCCCAGAGGACTCCTGGAAGAAAGCAGATCTAAGGGATCTTAGGGGGCTCTTAGATCCTTAGAGGGAAAAAAATAACACCCCTCTGTTTGCCCTGATAGGGACCAGACAGATGACAATAAAATGGCTAAGGCTGCTGGGTGGGACAAGGGATAGAATGACAGATCTAGAGTTAGGAAAATTCCTTTCCCTGAATCCAAATCCAGCTTCAGACACTAGCTATGTGATCCTGGGCAAGTCACTTCACCCTATTTGCCTCCATTTCCTATCTATAAAATGAGCTAGAGAAGGAAAACAGCAAATCATTCCTGTATCCTACTACAAATGGGGTCACTCAAAGTCAAGCATGACTAAAAAACAACTGTAGGAAGAACAGCCTTGAAGGGACATCAGTGAGGACCAAAGCTCTCACTTCTAACATTGACCCTGTGAAGCAGGTAGCGTTAGACCCATTTTATTTTTTTGGTGAAACAACTGGACTTGTCCAGGGTCACACAGCTAGGAAATATTAAGTGTCTGAGACCAGATTTGAACTCAGGGCCCACTTAGACCCATTTTAGAGACAGAAAATCTTGAGCTGCTGAGTAATGGCTTAGCCTTGCACTCTCCAGAGTGACCTCTGCTGAGCCACTTCCCCCAGCTATGAGCCTCAATTTCCTTATTTGTAAAATGGGACAGGGAGAGTTTGGTTTAATCGATTTCTAAGGACCCACCAAGGCTTAAATCCTTTGAAACTTTGGAGATCTTTCCCTTTCCCTAACAATGAGAGCCTGAGTTGGAACCCATGTCACCTGGCTCTGATGAAAGGGCTGTTTCCAGAATACACAGGGCTCAGGGCAGCCCAGGAATAGTGAAGGTCTGTCCCAGGGGGCCCAGGAGGTGTGCTGTGACCAACAAGTGCTTTGGACCATAAAACAGGAGCCCTTGGCTTGCCATTGACTAGAAACGTGCTTGTAACACTCTTTTCTCCTTCTCGGACCTCAGTTTCCCCTGCTGTGGGACAGGAACGGGTGATGAGAGGCAGATGGGAGGATGGATGTACAAGAACTGCAAGCACAGGAAGTGATTCGATCAAATATTGCAGCAGAGAACAAAGCCAGGCTTGGAGGGCTCGGGGGACCCTGAGCCGGGGCTGGGCTGTGGCCCTTCAAGCTCTGACCTCTACCTCTGCAGCTCCCTGAGAGGCTTTCAATCCTATGCTGGTGCCACAAGTCCCCAGCTCTTTCCAGGAGGAGCAGAACGGATGGTGTTATTAGATGAGATTATTATTACTGTATTACACTTATTAATACACTCCCTCAAGGGGGCCTCCTGGGAACTTGGTCGCCATCAAGCAGCAGCAGTCGCTGCTTTCCTAGGGGCCCCTTGGGCGAGACTCTTGTTTGGACCCAATCGATGGTTCTACTTTAGGGTGAAGAAACTAATACTGCCTTACTGAAAAGGGCCCAAGTACAGCTCTGCAGGGGAAAGTCAGTGTTCCCTTTGTGCCTCAGTTTCCTTATCTTAAAAATGAGAAATTACAGGATAATAAGATTTATGATGTAAAGGGACTTCTGGGACCAAATTGTCCACCCCTCTTATTTGACAGATAAGTAAAGAAACCCACAGAGATTAAAGTGATTTGTCCAAGGAGATGAACTGAATCCAAGTTGTCCAGCTCAAGAGCTATTCTTCTTTTCGCACGGCTCTAAGATGCCATGTTCTAAGGATCTTCCCAAGCCTGACATTTTGGGTTCTAAGGGCCTTGCCAGCTCTAATGTTCAATGATCCTTTGCTGAGAAGGCAGAATTAATGACTGCACCTATGAAAAAGGGATGGAGCCACAAGTGAGGGGACTAGGAGGGTTGGGGACAGAGGTGGGGCAAGTGTGGTTACCACTCTAGGGGTAAGTAAAAGCCCATGGGGACTGCATTCTGATGGGGAAACCCTGAGACCAGCTTGCCAGACCCTGGGTACTCTGTCACCTGTGCCCACCTGGGATTAACTCTTTCCAACTTCAGGGCCCCAGTTACACAGGCATGCTCACTGTGCCCCACTTCCCTACCTTGGGTAAAGCTTGGGAAAGGAATTGGTCTCTCAGTGGAGCTCCCAGGACTAAGGGAGGAAAAATCAGAATCTGTAGCTGACTCTGTTAAGTGAATCACAAAGACCCTCAGGACTGGAAGGAACCTCAGTGAACATCTAATTTGATTTGTCCCTGGGGAACAGTCCTCTGCCCAATAAGTGGTCATCCAATTTTCACATGAACACCTCCAACGAAAGGAGGTCTACCTCACTATCTCTGGAGTCACCCATTATACTTTTGGATCATTCTGGTTGATACAAAGTTTTTGTTTATATCTAGTCCAACCCATCATACTTGAGCAAATATTGCTGTGATCGCATCCTCAATAGAAGCAGCAGATGGCACAGTGTAGAGAGCACTGGGCCTAGGATTCAAATTTGACCTCAGATACTTCCTAGCTGTGTAACCCTGGACAAGTCACTTAACTGGTTTGTCTCAGTGTCCTTATTTGTAAATTGGGGCTCATAATGGCACCTACCTTGTCAAGTTGTTGTGAGGATCAAATGAGATCATATTTATGTAGTTTTTAACACAGTGCTTGACTCAGAGTAGGAGCCAAATAAATGTTCATTCCCTTCCTTCCATTTCTAACAACTAATGCCCATTCAAATTACAAAGACTATACTAGCAAGGGAAGGAAGAAGAGGGGAAGGGAGAAGGAAAGAAGGGGAGCAAGACACAGAAAAAGGCAACACAATGGCCCTTGGGCATGATTTCCAGTCACTTTTCTAGTGGAGGGTAATTTAATCCTGGCCCAGTCTGATAAAACCTTCGAATTGTTAGGTCAAACCCAGGTTTGGGACATAGGACTCCTGGTTTCAATCCCCAGTACAGTGTCTAATGCAACTGGCCCCATTTCCATTTCTATCTGCTAAGGAGGAGGATGTGGAACCTGGTCTAGATGGGGAGCCTTGGAGTCTCCTGGCCTTAGTGATTCTTATTCTCCCATATAAATTTTATCATTCCCCCTAGATCTATAAAATCTTTTGGGATCTGATGTAGTACTGAATAGGTTTTAGGCATAACAATTTAGGCATATATAATTTAGGTAGTACTGTCATTTTTATTATTTTGGCTCAACCCACCCATGAGTTTCTCCAATCATTTTGGCTCTGTATTCCCTATGCCTTAACCACCTGTCCCCAAACTGCATTTACTGAATTCCTATTTACCCTTTAAAGGCCACCATCAATGTTACCTCTTCCAGGAAGCCTTTCTGGTTGGATTAAGCCCCCTTAAATTTCAAACAGTACTTTATTTGTACCCCCTACAGTACATTTAGTATGTACAGGCTGGTACAGAGTCCATGAGCATTCAAGGGCTATATCTTGTTTTAACTTTGTGTTTCCCCCAGTGTCCAACACAGTATTTTATAAAGGATAGACATTTAATAGATATTAACGAATGAATGATTGGGGTTAGTCATAGGGTTATAAATCAGAGGCTTCTACTTTGAAAATTCTGGGTAGGTCTTGATAGAGGTTCATTCACCTTTGTTGTTGCTCCCACCCTCCATGACTTAGATTATGTGCCCTGCAAATGTTGGTTGAATGACTGACTGACCGATCCCTTCACAAGTCAGGGAGTCAAATAAATGACATTTCTGAAAAAGAACTTGGATGGAGACTCCCCTTCTTAATTAGGGGCTACCCCCACTGTCCCAAAGTAGACCAACTCCCTGGCCCCAGTCCCAGCCAGCCATCCTCTGAAAGAGCACTCACCTACAAGTCCAGATCCCAGGAATGATGTTGAAGATATGCTATTGTGAGAGGGCTCTGTGTAGTGAGAACCTTCACTGTAAGCCTAGATTGGGGATGGGGAAGACAAGGGAGGGAGAGACAGAAGGTTCCATGAGATTCACACAGATAAAAGGTCCCTACATCAAATCCCTGACCCAAAATCACTTGGGAAAGCTGGGAGCGATCAGCCACTTAACTAGATTGTCTGCCTAGTTTCACCATGTTAACTCTTCCAAGCCTTTTTCAAAAAGATGTTCTATTTTTGGAGGAATATGGAGAGGTAAGCAAACTGAGCTAATCTTAAGACTTGCCATAGATCTGCTGAGTGACATTAAATAAAGTCACAGAGCACCTTTTAGCATCTTTTTCTTCTTTTGGAAGGAAGGAGGTAGTACAATGGAGGAAGAAGAGTGATTGTCCACTTTCTGGGATGTGTTCAGTTTGGGACAAAAAAAAGCTCAAAAACCTTGGCTAGAATTAGGACCACCCTCCAGGCAGGCTGCTGCAGATTACAGAGAAGAGCAGCTGAGCTGGGAGGAGTCAGAAAGCTATGAACAAACCATCAGACAGAGCCTGAGAGATTTGGGGATGTAGAGGAGTCTTCAGTTCATGCTTTTTCAGAGACAGGATAAGAGAAAGCTTGCTGACATGGAAGTCAGGAATACTGAGAAACTGAGTCACATCAGATAAAGGTCTTACCCTTCCTTGGTCAAATGAGGAATTGATTTGATCTCCTGATGTTCCCCATGACCCAGAGCCTGTTCTCTCCTCCAAACCTACCAAAGAAGAAGAAAAAAGAAAAGGGTTATTTTCAGTATCAAAAATTCCACCATCAAAGCCTTACTTTAGGTACTGCCTTCCCCCCACATTTACCATTGTTAATATGGTAGAGTCCACCCCAACCCCTTTTACCACATGCCTAATAAGAAAGAGGTAGTCATTCCATAGAGTTCCAGTTAAACAAGATCACCAGTTATTCCTCAGAATCCACACTTTCTCTCAATCACCCCTATGAGGTGACCCAAACTGTTCTGCCTCAAGTGAATCTTTTTTTTTTAAATTCAAGGCATAACTTTCAGCTGCCACCCCTCCAATTTTCCTGGTACTTTATTTATTTGTATAACTGTTGTATCCTCCCAAATAGACCATAAGCTCCTTGAAGACAACTGCCTTTTTTGTTTTTGTAACTGTAGAGCCTAACACAGTGCTTAAATCAGATTAATAACATTTTAAAAAACTGAATTTAGGGCAGCTAGGTGGTGCAGTGGATAGAGACCAGCCCTAAAATCAGGAGGCTCTGAGCTCAAATCTGGTCTTAGACACTTAATATTTTCTAGTTGTGTGACCCCGGGCAAGTCACTTAACCCCAACTGCCTCAGCAAACAAAACAAAACAAACAAACAAAAAACCCATCTGAATTTAAATCATCAGTTTCCCTTTTTTTATGGTAGCAAAGAAATGGAAACAAAGTACATGCCCAACTACTGGGAAATGGCTAAACAACTTGTTGGGATATAATGAAATATTACTATACAGTTATGAGTATGAAAACCAGAGAATCATAGGAAGATTTCTATGAACTTGATGCAAACAAGCAGAACCAGGGGGGAGAAAACCACACACAAAAAGATCACAATGGAAATGGAAAGTACAACAACAACCCCCTCCTCCCCAAGCCCCCAAATCAACTGAACTGAGTAAAATTGTAATTATTATATTTAGTACCAAAGAGAGACATCAATTTTCTTTCTTTGCAGAAGTGGGGGACTAGGGGTAAGGAATATCCCACATACTACAAAATCTGCTTGAGAAGTTGGTTAGTTTTATAACTTTCCCTCCTTTTCCTTTTTTAAAATTTTTTCTTGTTACATTATAGGGTATAGTTCTTCAGGAAGAATATATATTTAGAAATGAAAGTAATGTAAAAATTAAAATCAATTATTAAAAAAAAGAAATTGATGGCTTATATTTGTATAACTTTTGAAGATACCATGTAAGCTATGCTTCTAAAAATCTTATTGGGGATTAATCTTTCCATTTCATAGATGAGGACCCAGAGGTTCAACTCAGCTTTTATTTCTATAGTGCTTAACAGATTTCAAGGAGTTCTGATTACAACAGCCTAGTAAAGAAGTTCTATTTCACAGATGAGCATACTGAAGCTTAGACACCTGCCAGGTGACACTCCTACAGTTCTTTATAAAGATTTCCTTATAACCTATCAAGGAGGTCACAAGTGCAATTTGTTGTCCCCATTTTAGAGATGAGGAAATTGGGGCCCAGATCCTTCAGCAAAAGAGCTTGGACTCAAACCTAGACTACTTCATGGCAGTATCTATGTTCATCAGCTGAGTCAGAACTAATGGCTAACGTATATTTTAAATAGAATGCTAGGTTGATAATTCTTGAGTTTTTGCCCCTGTTAGGAGTGGGGTGGGCCAGCATAAACTAGTGTCAGAAAAACAGACCCTTGTTGCTTCAAGCCCATATTGTAATCTTTGTGATTTAGAGCAATATGAGAAGGGAGAGAAGAAAAAGGATAGGGGGAAAAAAGAATGGAAGGAAAAGGGAGGAAGGGAAGAGAGAAAGAGGGGGTGTGTGTGTGTGTGTGTGTGTGTGTGTGTGTGTGTGTGTGTGTGTG
>JAJPUD010008319.1:51538-91687 GCA_023553655.1 Myrmecobius fasciatus
GTGTGTGTGTGTGTGTGTGTGTGTGTGTGTGTGTGTGTGTGTGTGTGTGTGTCCCCCTTCATTGCAGGGAGGATACAATTCTCTTTCCTGGCTAACTCTGAATCTGCCTTCAGGCCCCCAGCCTCCCTCCACCATTCACCACACCCAGCACTCAGCAAAGATAAGCAGGAGGTTGACACTTTTCAGGAAAGGACCCACTGAGTATTTTTCTTCCTTTTTTCTATGATATCATGATATGAAACGTTGCCCGCCCCCCCCCCATCCTCTCCCTAAGGACACCTTTATAATTCCAGAACATTAGGGTAGGAAGAAGCCTGAGCAAAGGGAACAAGGGATATCCCAGCTACAAACACCTTTAGCACAGGACTATGGAGCATCAGAATGAGGACCTTAGGAGAGGGACTAGAGACGGTTTTAAGGACTGCAAAGGAGAAGGGTCTCTCTGATTCTGAGCGTGACTCTCTCCTGCCCCTACTCCCCACAGGTGGAGCTGTGAACACTCTGGGGGGTCCAGAAGTGCTGGGAGACAAACCCTTGTTATCATGGTGCACATGGTAAAGGCTGGCTGGGGAAAGGCCTCAGCTGCCTGAAGCACTCTTGCTGCAGGGTTCAAGGTTATAAGCATCAGTCCCTTTCCTCTTCATTTGGAGATGTATCCCAGCCCTGAAGGGGATAGCTTGGGAATTAGATGCCCATTTCATAAATGGAGAAATGGAGGGTCAGAGCAGGAAAGGGATTGGAAGAGGGCCACAAAGGCCCATCTCATGCTGAGTTGCTCTGTGGTCCCTGCTTGGGACCTGAAGCCCTTTAAGCACCCTTCCTGACCCTCATCCTTCAGCAGGGTCAGAGCTTCTGCAGGGCTTTGGGGGAAGGAGAGAAAGCTCCCTGCTCTCTCCTCCCCTGGCAGCCGATTATCACAGCAAATACACTGGATCTGTCTCCCCAGCGCTGCTCACTGCTCATTTCACCAGAAACTTCTTTCAAATTACATCCTTCTATTTCGGTGCCTTTGTGTTAATCATTTCCCCAGAGAATTGGTGTTTAATTGCTGTCTAATTTGCATAATTATGCATATTAATCTCCACACCTAATGAATATTCATACTTCTCATTTAGATTTTGTTTTCTAATCAAAAATTTCCAATGTGATTATGGTGCGGAGCAGGATGGAGCGCTAATAATACCGCGGGTACTGGGGGACGCTGCCAATTCTCCCACCGCTGACTTTCCACAATCAACTTTTGCTTTGCTTATGTGTTTTCTAAAGCAATTCATCCTCAGAAACCCAGCAAACACCCATCAGAGGCAGAAGACAAAAGCCTTTGCTCCCTGCTCTGCAACCCTGGGCTTCGGCCCCCATAAGCCCCCTTGCTGCTTTCCTTTGCCTCCCCTCCCTTCCCCAGTGCTAGCCCCTGGATAAAACCTCTGATTTCTGAACGGGCTCTCAGATCCTCCATCTTCCTTCCAATCTCTGACCTCTGTTTTTCTGCCTGCAGTTTCCAGGCCTTCAACCCCCCAGCCTCTGGTTCCCCAGCTCTCGCCTGTTTCCTTCAGCCTTCCTCATTCTCTCCTCTGAGGGAGTGAAGGGGGCAGCAACCTGGTTATTGATCCAGGCCAAGTGCCCAGGACCAGAGCTGGAGCCCCCTGGGCCTTCTGCTGGAGGCTAGCTATCAGCCTGAGCAAGATGGCTGACTGTCCCTCATCTCCTCACCTGCCATAGGTGCTACCAGCTTGAACCATAGTCCTGGGAGGCGAGGACCCAACTTGCATTTTAAGGAGGAAAAAAAAAAAAAAAGACCCCGTTTCCAAACCCAGCGGGCCTCCCTTCCTATTCAGATGGTACAAAAATAGGGACTTCCTCCCCCCACTCCCATTAATACAGTTATTAAAATCAAAACCCCCACAGATTAATTATGCATTTTAATAACTCAGGTCATGAATATTCATAATGCGTTTCTTGCTCATGTTCTAATTAAAATGTACTAATAGAATAAGATGTAGCTGTCAGAGTGGAATTTTTTTTTTCACTTTTTTTCCCTTAATGCCAGCACTAAGGAGAGCTGATATATGATAATCCTTGGATTGGCACAGCCCAGCCCAGACTGAGTACAAAGAATGGGTCTAGCTCAGTCTGGGGACTGGTTTAAAGGCTTCTCACTTCATCAGGTTGGCCATGATGCCTGCTGGGCTCTCCCTGTGGACTGACAGGGGTCTAGGAGTCCCTGGTACCTAAGCTGACAGCTTCTAGTTTGAGGAAGGGAATGAGGAGACAAGGAAGGGAGTAAAGAACACATTTATGGAGCAATCAACTTTTCTTTTTAAGCTTTCCTAGATGCAGATGAGCAAATGCCTTGCCTGCCAATGTTAAGGTCCACTTTGGCCTGGCTATGAGCCACCCCACTCTGACCAGCCAAACCTGTCCTGGCTGGGCCTGAAGCCCTGAAGTCTGAGGATGGACCTTCAGCCAATGTCTCTCCAGCTGGCCAATAGCCATCGGGGGCCCAATTTTTACCATCTCACCATTCAAGCAGCAGCACAAGAACTCTCCTTGTCTCCTCTTTAAAAAAAAAAAAAGAGCTGGACTAGAAAATGTTTTACTGTTTCTTCCAACTTTGATATTCCATGTTCTAGAGCCCCTGACAGCCTATGCTCGAAATGTTTTTCCACTTCAGACACTTTATTTATATTGTTCTGTTTTCTATGATTCCTCTGAGGGATGACACCCTGTGTTCTAAGATTGGCATCTGTCCCTTTCTCTATACTCCCAAGGCTACTGCCCTAGGTCAAACTCTCATCATTTCCTGCCCGAATGTTACACTAGCTTGCCAATATAGGTCTTTCCTCTTCCCTTATCCATCCTCTGCACATTTGCCCAAGTGATTTTCCTAAATCACAAGCCTGAAGTTGTCCTTCCTCTATTAATTCCAGTGGCTCCCTATGACCTCTAGGATTGAATCCAAATTCCTCCATTTGGCATTTAGAGCCCTTTACAACCTGGCTTCAATTGACCTTTCCAACTTGATTTATAGACATCACTCCCTCCCCTTCAGCCAAATGAGACTTATTGTTGCTCCCCATACATGACACCCTATCTCCCACATCAGAGCCTTTATCCATGTCTAGGATGCCTTCAAGTACCTCCATCCCCCAACCAGAGGCCTTCTCTGATGCCCTCCTTCATGAACTCAGCTCATATTTATTTTGCATATATTCCCAAGTTACTCTGAGGGCAGAGTCCATCACTCACAGAAGAAGATCAATCTACAAATTGAGCTCTTCAGTTCTACAGTTTAAGGTTTTGGCTTGCAGAAACCCCACTGGAAGTTTCCTGACAAAGTCAGCAAATAAGCAGACTTGCTGCTTTGATTATTCAAGGCTGCATTTCTCTATTCTTCCCCTTTCCCCCTACAAGGTCAAGGAGGATTTGAAATTAAACACTTTAGGATCAGAGGATTTAGAGCTAGTCTAGTCCAACCTCCCTATTTTATAGATGAGGAAATTGAGGCACAGAGGCAAGTGACTTGCTCAAGATCATCCAGGGAGTAAGTAGCAAAGACAGGACAAGTGGGTCTCAACTCCACATCTAGGTCTTTTAACCCTTGCCAGACACAGACAGTTTTCTCTGCACAGCCCCAGGCCTGAAAATTGTAGGGTTCATACATACCTCTCCTCTCTCACTCTGGAAGATACCTCATCAACCCAATAAAACTTCAGCAGATATGAAATGTCTTCCCAATCCTCCTCTCTTCCCTACCCCGAATGTCTAGCTCCTGAGGTCAATGGTGTGAGAACAAGATCAAGAAATCAGAAGCTCTGCTGAGGAGCATGAGGGGAGGGGAAGAAAAAACAAGGGCACCCCCCCCAAAAGAGATTGACCTTAAGCCTTGCACACTAGGGGCAGTAAGGTGGCAGCCAGGGAGCTCCAGGATTGCTAGAAGTGGCCAGGAGCTCCGCTGAGATGACACAGAAAGGACTCAGGCTCCTGCCCCACAGCCTGTGTTCCTGGGAGATGCCTCTCTCTCCCTGAGAGGATCCACGGTTTTAGAGGGAGGACAGAGTGGGATGGGGGAGGGGAGAAGAAGGGGGGCAGGGACTCCATGCCCAGAGGTGTCCCAGCTAACATTCTGCCCACTGGCTTTCATAGCCACTCGCCCTCAGGGAAGAAAAGGCAGGCAGAGTGGCTACATTATTACAAACCCCTTCCTCCCCTCTTCTAGGTTGCTACAATCACACATTTAAACATTGTTGCTTCCCCTTAGTCAACAGGCAAGCCTTGGTAAAACATCAGCCCAGAGCCTGGCACCTGCCTGCCTTCAGGGAGCTCAGGCTATAACTCTTCACACCCCCTTCCTGTCCTGGATGCTTCTGTCGCAATCTGCTGAACTCTACAGACCCCTTTTCAGAATGTAGGTTTGAAGTAACTGAAGATTATGAAATGCTTAATATCAGCAAGAGATTAATAAAAACAAAGCTATAATTTTTCCTCCAACCAAATTCAGAGAATGCCTGAAATCTTTCCTCAGACCTCTCAGGGAGGGTGTAGACTTAAGATTAAGAATCCTTGCTCTAGCTAGAAAAAATATAGATAACCATAGGCCAGTATGGCTAGAGCAGACTCTACTTGGGCAACACTGGGCCAGAGGAGTCCAAAGAACAGCTCGCTGCCTGGAGGGCCAGCTGAGCAGTAGACTTCCCACAGCCACTAGCACTAGACTTGGGGCAGGGACAAGAAGGGAGAAGGCCCTTCCAGCCACATAGCTTGCTCGGGATCCAGAAACCCACTGGTTTCCCTTGGGGCAGCCAAATCTGGTCTGGGCAGTGCCTTCTAGCTTATGAAGAATGGAAGAAGGAGAATTGGGGGCTGGGGGTGTTGTTTTGGTATTTGGGGCTCAGTCAAGAGCTAGAAAAGACTTAAACAATTCTCCATTTCTAGCTCCTCATTTTATCCAGAGAACCAGAGGCTCAAGAAGGGAAGGGAGCCAGCTGAAGGACACAGATTTGTGCCTCCTCAGAAGAATGCTGCCCTTACTTAGGCTTAATTAGGTGTGGTCTCTATCTTGTCTCGGTGCTAATTAATTAACCCATTGTGCAGTTATGCCAGCTCACAGTTTCAGAGGGCCAGTACTATTCAAAGCATTTTTATGTCCATCTCACTTGAGATGGCCACCAGCCACCCCTAATTGGGAAGATGGGGCAATTTCCCCACCTGTAAAATGATGACACCTGGCTGGCTTTTTTGGAGGACTGTGGCGAGACTCCATGGAGATGGCAGGAAAGCACTCTGTAAGAGCTGAAGTGGCTACATACCCATCAGTTGCTATTTTGTAGCACTATTCACTGTGTCCATTACACAGATCAGGAAAGCATTTTAAAGGGAAGATCTAGCTTGGACATTACCCATGATCTAGCACCATTGAACCCACAGCATGTTAGAAACAGACATGTCAAAAACTACCTTCCAAAACCAAAAGAATAGTATTGTTCTTAGACAAAGAATAATGCAGATAGTGTTTCTTTTCCTTCTAACAGATGGACATATTTTAACTGTAGTGAGAACTGGAGAAAGGAAATAGATGATGGCTCACATTAAGAATAATGGTGGAGATGACCAGTGGGAAATCAGTTACTTTCTTTCCCCTTCATAATCAATTCTGAGACATCAAATTTGAAGAATGCTCGCAACAGAAAACAATGGAAGAATATTTAACTGATGTTCTTTCCTTAAAATTGATTGTGGAACCTATCAAATTGGCTAAGATGACAGGAGAAGATAACGGTAACTGTTTGGGGGGATATGGGAAAACTGGGACACCAATGCATTGTTGGTAGGAATTTGGAACTATGTCCAAAGGGCTAATAACATTGTATATAACCTTTGATTCAGCAGTCTCACTATTAGATCTGTATTCCAAACAGATCATAAAAGGGAAAAGGCCCCATATATGCAAAAGTTCTATGGAACTGGAAACTTAGAGGATGCCCATCAATTGGGAAATGGCTGAATAAGTTGTGGCTTATAAATGTAATAGAATTCTTTTGTTCTATAAGAAATAATGAGCAAGTTCATCTCAGAAAAACTTGGAAAGATTTACATGAACTAAAGCTGAATGAAGTGAACAGAACCAGAACGCTATATACAGTAACAACAAGATTATGTGATGATTAACTATGATAGACAAAGCTCTCCTCAGTAATACAATGATCTTAAGACAATTCCCATAGACATGATGGAAAATGCCATCCACATCCAAAGAAAGAACAATGTATACTGAATGCAAATCAAAGCATACTATTTTCAAAATTTTTTTTTCTCATGTTTTTTTCTATTCTGTTCTGATTTTTCTTTTATAAAATAACTAATATGGAAATAGGATTTAAATGACTGTACATGTATGTAATAACCTATATCAGACTGCTTGCTATCTTGGGGAGAGGTATAGGAGAAAAAAATTTCTAACTCAAAATCTTACAAAAATGAATTTTGAAAACTATCTTTACATGTTGTTTGGAAAATAAAATACTATTAAGAGAAATGGATATGACATGGAGGGTAAAGGCTAAAGAGAAGCATTAGACTATAGAATATCAAGAGTTAGGAGGGCCCTTAGAACACCTAATGTCAGAGCTAGGAAGACTTCTAGAACATAGGATGTCAGAACTGGAAAGGATTTAAGAGATCATTTAATCCAATCCTCTGACATAAAGAAAGGTAAAGAAAGGCTTTTGAGATGTAAAGTGGTTTTCTCAGGTCACACTGGGGCACTGACACAATCAGATTTCCCAGTTTTCAGTGGAGGGTTCTATCTGGCATACCAGATTGCCCTGGTAAGCTAATGGGTTCCATTCTATAACCTCAAAAATGGATTTGCTCATCATGATGCTCTATTCTAGCCTATAATTTGGAGTGTCTGGCCACAATTTCATACAGACCTAATCAGAGTTTCCTGCCACGGTAAAAGGCTCTTTGAGATACTGCCCAAAGTATGCTCAAGCTAGAAGACTGTTTCTTCAGCTTCCAAGACTATCTCTTTCCACCCTGGGCTCACTAAGAGAGACCTGGATCTCCCAATTCCCACATGTAATCTGGGGCACGGGGACAGAGGCCAGCACAAGAAGGACATCAACAAGCACTGACACAAATGATGCTTCTCTCTGTTGTTGTCCTTGGCTCTTGTGGACTAGTTGCATCACTCCTGTGGCATCCCCTGGCTGTAGGCTGACAGGCTCGCCTCCACCAGCTAGGTGAGGAAACCGGTCGGTGGACAAAAGGCTCCTCTGTCCTGCCTTGGGGTCAGAGGGTGACTTGGGGGGTGGGGTGCAGCCTGGGGACTTCAGCCAAGCAACTCTGCCAGCTCCTGAAAAGTCCCTTAGGATACCCAGCAACTGACATTCCACGGGAACACCATGATTGTGACGCATGGCTATAAATATCATTTTCCCCTCTCTCTAGCCTCATACTCTCCTAGTCAGGAACTTTCTTATTTTGAACTTCTATAGCACTGCTCAGATGGTTCAAGACATGACAAAACTCAGGTGCTTTGTGGGATTTAGTAACCTAGCAATGTGCTTTATAAGGCTGATCCCTTACTTTTCCAACATTCTGTTTCTAAGAGCCCTCCCAGCTTTGACATTCTAGGTTCCAGAGCAAAGCTTCATAAATTATGACCACAACTGACCTATACAGGGTCATGTAAGTGAATGATTATTAATTTATTGATTAATAATTAATAACATTAACATTAATAAACGTTTGACTTATGTTTCTATCTTATATACCTATATATCTCAGGGTCACATAAAAATTTATTGGGCAAGAAGGAGTCTTGAAAAAGTTTAAGATTCTCTATCTTAAAGGCCTTTCAGCTGATGTCCTAAGGGCCTTTTCAACTCTGAAATTCCATCTTCTGAGGGTTATCCCAGCCTTGAGGGTTATCCATCCATGATTTTCTGTGTTCTAAAATACTTCTTAGTTCTGACAGTCTGTATTCTAAGGTCCTTGTAGGTTCTAACATTTCATGTTCTGAAATCTTTTCCAGCTCTGTCTTATTCTATGAATCTAAACAAAAGAAATCCCACAAAGGGAGGTTGATGATTCTACATAATACAAAGAAGATAAACAAGATAAAAAGAAGAAGGGAAGGGGGAATAATTCAGGTCCTCAGGCCCTGAGGGAGGCAACATTTCCACTGTCAAGGTAACACCTTGACTTAAGTAATAAATAGATTTCTGGGTTTCTATTAGGGCGGAGATGAGAGGCTAGCTTGAAGATGACACTGATATTAAAAAAAAAATCATCAATTCATCTTCCAAAATATCTACAAATTAAAAATAATCACTTGAACAATGTTCAGCTTTCCTAATAGCAAAAGAAGTACAAACTAAAACAATTCTGAGTATTGCTTCACATAGAACAAAGAAGCAAAAAGAAAAAAGATAAAACACCAATGTGGACAGTACTTCAGGAAAAACTGAACTCCCCGTAATTGGAGGGCAGGGGAAGCCACTGCTAGCACAGACACATAGAAGGGGAAGAGGAAGACCCTGCTATCAGACACACACATATAAAGAGGAGGGGGAGGTCCCTTCTAGCACACATGCAATCTGTGTGTATGCGAACACATGAGTTATAAAAATAATTAAGTAGCTTTCCCCCAGTAAATCATGCTATTATTGGGAATTTACTTCAGCCAAAGGGGAAGGGAAAAAGAAGAATATCTGTTCTAATATGTGTACCGGCATTATCTGACTCCACACCAATGACATCATGGCTTTTTTAAGGCACTAGGAGTTTTTGTCATCATGACAAATCAGTAACAATCTAAATATTCACCAACTGCCAAATGATAAAACAAAACGGTGGTCGATGAATTTTCTTAGAATATCACAATGTGATCAGGAACAAATGAGGAATATGAACACAAGATGAGTTATAGAAAATCACGAGACATGACAAGGAGACACATCAGTCTTCATATAGACTATGATGACCTAATAATACCCGAGTAAATGGCCCTGATGAGGAGTAATTGATAAATCCTTATAGAAGCCAAAAAAGCAAATCTCAGACACTGATGCCTCAAGCTCCCTCATTTCAGAAACTAGGGCACGAAGCTCAGATAGTTAAGTGATGGTCACACACAGAGCTGGCATTTGAACCCAAGTATTCCAGACTCTCTCCAAAACATCTGCTACTTGTGTGGTTGGGCAAGTCACTCAACCTTGCTGAATTTCAGGTTTTCCCATCTCTTATTGATTATTAGAGAGGTCTTTAAAATTCTATGTTTCAAGGTCCCTTCCAGTTCTAACATTCCCCATTCAAAGAGTGCATCTAGTTTCAACGTTCTGTCTTGTAGGACCTGTCACTTTCATCTTGGCGCCATCTCTCCAATGCAAACCTCTCTGCCATAGTTCAGAGCCTCAGCCTGCAGGTGGATCTGTCTGCTTCAAGTCTCTCCCCATTCCAATCATTCTTCAGCTCCTTCCTTCTGTTAATTATTTCCAATTTATTCTGTATATAGCTTGCTTCCTACATATTTGTTTACATGTTATCTCCCCCATAAGCTCATTGAGGGCAGGGACTGTCTTTTGCCAGTATTTAGCACAGAGCTTGGCACACAGTAGGTGCTTAATAAATGTCGACTGACTGATTCTGTATCTCCTAGTTCTAACATGTTGTGTTCCATGTTTTTTCCACTATGACATTTGATCCTTGGAGGCCCCTCCCAGCAAGGTCACAACACCCACTCTTCAGGAATATAAGAAACCTCATTTGCCTTTTTCCAGCAGGCAGTTCTGGTCCTCAAGTGGGAAAAACTTGGTGGGGGGTTTCTCATCTTGGCATCAGTCCTCAGCCCTTCAGTAGTCACGAGTTCCCTGCTTTGTCAGGTTACTTTTTTGGAGAGTTTGGGCTGGAACAGGAACTGAGGACATTCAGGGGCTCATAAGGAGAGTTTAGAGCTTATAAGGCTGGTGGTTTAAGTGCGCCAAAGATCAAAGATTCATAGCTGGAAGGACTCTGGGGACCCCTACTTTAGCTCCCCCTTTTTACAGAGGAGAGAAATTGAGTCCTCAAGAGGGGAACTCCCCCAGAGGCACGTCAGTGGTGTGTACACAGCCAAGGCAGGATTCAAAGCCAGGTGCCCACCTTCTCCTTTGTCTACACCGTGGCCTCGGTAGTCGTTCTTGGCTCAACGAGGACAGGATGGTGAAGATGAGGAGGGGAAGTGGAAGAGCTAGGTTCAGGCTGGCCAATGCCTTCCTATGAGTGCCACTGAGTTATCACTCCCCCTCTCTGGCCTCAGCTTCATGTCCTTTCCAGGGTACCTTGCTGTTCTGAGTAATCCCGGAGAAGGAGGAGAGCCGCCTCCAGCCCACTCCCCTGGAGAATGAGCCGCTTTGTTCTGGGATTCAGCCATCCAGCCCCACCCCAGCCTGGTGAGGCAAGGTGGCCTGGGGCCCAGGAGGGTGGGGTAGCCCCAGCAGGGCCCACGTGGGGCCCACTGATCCCTTAGGGGCTGAGGCCTTAGCCAGGGAGACAGGCACCAGGGGTTCCAGCCTAGGCAGGCCACCTGTCCTAGAACAAGAAGTCTCTGGGCCTCAGTTTGTCTGGCTGTAGATTTAAAAAGCCCCACCTTCCCCAGTAATATTGTAAGTGAAGAGTCAATGAAATCATGGCTGGGAAATCAGCTTGGAAACAGCAGCAGCTCTACTTTCTGTGCCCATTTACCATGTATAAAATGTCCTAACTCCTTCTTCCCAATCCCATGTCCGCATCAGAAAGGACCTTAAAATACAGAATGTCAATCTCAGAAAGGACCTCAGAACACCAAAGCTGGAAGGAATCTTAGGTTACAGGAGGTCAGAGCGGGAAGGAATCTTAGGACACAGGAGGCCAGAGCTGGAAGGTCCCTTAGAACAGAGAAGGTCAGGACTGGGAAGGCCCTGAGAATCTAAGTGATAAGAGTAACCATGGAGCACTTGATGGTGTAAGGATACCTTCTCACTTGAGCCTCTTCACAACCCTGGAAGGCAGGTCTTATTCCTTCCTATTTCACAGTTGAGGAAGTAGATTAAAGTAGCAGAAAGAGCCCTGTCAATCAAATCAATGAGGAGATGGGCTACAAACCCAGTCCCCTGGACTTCAGGCCCAGGTCCTTTACATGGTCGCATGCCTTATCTCCTCAAGTCTTCTGCAGCCTTCTCTCAGTCCCATAGGACACATAAAAACTGTCTCAGTTGACCATCTCACCGAGACCAGCTCCTCAAAGCTACCAATTCTTACAGGCCCTAAAACCTTTGTGCTGTAAGCCAGGTACCAGCCAGAGGCTGCAGTGTCTCTTGGATGGGATATCCCTGAAGGTTATAAAGGAGGAACCAGCCAGCCTCCCAGCTCCCCCACTACTTACTGAATGACCTGAGCTGAATCAGCAAATCTCTTTCCAACACCCCACAATTCCTGTAAAAATATCTAAAATGGGGAAGCAAGGAAACAGGGATGTGGGAATCACTGAGCAAATGCTCTTCTCTCTCCTCCCCACAACCTCACACTTAGATGAGAAGCAAGAGTTTGGTGCCGGTTTGTGGTTGGCGGAAGGCAGGCCCCCTGAGGGGATACTCGGGACTTTCTCCTTTCTTCTGTCTTGGTTATAGGAGGGGGTAAGCCCAAAGCTTCCTAATCCAGAGATGAGGAAAGAGACCCCCTGCAGGGAGGTCCTTCCAGCAGCTGGTCTGGCTGGTTGAGGCTAAACCCAAGGTGGGGCTGCCTTCTCCTTCACTTAAGATGCTGAGGTGGAAAGGAATCTGGAGACTGTCTAATATAGAGGAGGAAACTGAGGTTCTAGTCTGGTCAGAAGCAAAGGGGCACATAAAGGCCACACATGTAGTAAAAATTACTAGTATTTATCTACTTAAAAGCATGAACAACAACCCTAATGCAGTATAGTACAACTTTTAGGGAGTTATAGAGGGCAAGTGTTACTACTCTTACTTTATAGATGGGGAAACAGGTCATTAAATGACTTCCCTGGCATCACACAGCTGGTTAAATGTCCAAGCATGATTTGAAGACACATTTTTTGACTTAAAGGCCAGGACTCCTCCTACCAGGCCACACTTTCTCTGCTGATCAAGTTGCAGAATTAGGTTCTGACTCAAGAACCCAACCCCAAATCCGGCCTTCTTCGTGATGCCTTATATTTCCTTTGCCATTGAGGAGAGGAGGGGGCTTAAAATTCTGGAGTGGCAGAAAATAGTCTAGCAGAGTCTCTGGGTGGCCCTTTCTCTGGGAAGGCCCCCAAACAAGAGCTTTGGCCCAGGAGTTCCCATCCCCCCACCAAAGACCTCTTGGCTCATACAGCCTCTTACCTCATAACCTCCTCCTGTTTACTTGAGTAAATATTTGTGACTTACTTGGGGAAGGGGATCTGGGAGGTGGGGATGAAGGCAGGGGGATTTCCACACCATCAGATTGTCTCATTATTCCCAACAATTCATTGTGCCATTGTATACTTCCTCCAAGGAGAGGAAAAAACAGCTCATGGCCTTGTTGGGAAGGGAGGGCAGGGCGGAAGGCAGAGGGGGATGATGGGGATTGGGGGTGGGCATAAGAGAGAGGTAAACAAGGGATTGGTGCTGTCACCAGGGACAAGAATGGGAGGGAGAGGAACATAAGAGGCTAAACACAAGAGACTGGGAGGGTGAGTCAGTTCCCCAGGAAAAAGCATCTAAGACAGCCAAGCCTGTCCTATGCCCCCCACAAAGTTGGTGGGGGGAACTTTCCTGAACGACTTCCTGTGGCTGCAGCTGGGCCTTCAAGGGGCCAAGAGCCCAGGGCTGTGCCTTGCTCTAGCCTAGTCTCAGTGGTCACAGTCAAAACAGCAGGGTAGAGTATATTTGGGTAAGGAGAGAGGAGGAATAGAAGAGATAGGGGTATAGGTTGGGGAAGGGGCCCTCTGCTTTGAAGAAAAACACAATCAATTCTTTTGCCACCTGCTTGCTTGAAGGAAGGCTGGCTAGATGTCACCAAAACTTTTTTTTAGGACCAGACATCTAGAGCTGGAAAGGATTTCCAAGGGCAGATGATCCAAACCTCTCATTTTACAGAAAAAAAAGCAAGGCTCAGAGAGAAGGAAGTGACTGCCTCAGGTCATATGGCTTAAGGAGGCAGATTTTGAACTCAGGGCCTGACTTTTAAGCAGCAAAGTAGAACAATGGGTTTGGAAACAGAAAGGCTCATCCTTCCTGAGCTCAGATCCACACTGGGGAAAACACTTCGCCCTGTTTCCCTCAGTTTCCTCATCTACAAAATGAGGTGAAGAAGGAAATGGCAAATCATTCCAGTATCTGTGCCAAGAAAACCCCAAATGGAGTCACCTAGTCAGCATTGAAAAACATTAAACAACCACCACCTGATGTCAGATTCAGAATTCTTTCCACAATAATGGATTACACTTTTGAGGCTAGTTTAAGAGATTCATAGAATGTTAGAGCTAGAAAGAAAGATCATGGAATCTGACAAATTTATTTTCTAGATAAAGACATTCTGGCCCAGAGAGGGGAGGTAATTCTTTGAGAGATTCTTGGAGTTTCAGTATAAAGTAGGAAGAAGAACCTACATCAGGAAAGGGGTGATCCAGGACCCAAACCCTGGCCCTCACTGCTGTATAATGCTTGCTAACTCACTTGGCCCTCAGAGAACTTCAGTTTTTCCCTTGGCAAATTCTTTATAAGGCCCTAGCCAGCTCTAAGCCTCGTGAGCCTATTGTTCTAAGTTGTAAGAGGATACTTTTCATCTTCCAAATTCTAACTGGGAAAGTGACCCATTCTAATAAAAAGAGCTCACTTGTCCTATCACTTCTCAGATTGAACCCAGCATCCAGACTTGTCCATCCTTGCCCATCCCAAACTATAAACCCTTTCCCCTGTCTCCCACCAGCATCCCTGGCAGGGCTCAGTCTGTCTCTGGAGAAGTGCATGGGTGGCCAAGCCCCAAGAAGTCCCCTTTGAAACACATGAGCTTTTCGCTCTTTCCTCAGCCTGGCCTGAACTCTATTATTTGGCCATCGAGCAGCTTGTGAAGGACAGATGTGACCTATTTCTGAGGCTGCCAAACACTTCTGGAATCAGGAAGGCCATTGATTATATAAAATCTTGAGCAGGGCTCGCAAATGATGGAGGAGGGACTAACTGGCCTCCTAGTTCCCCCCATAATTCTTATGTGACTGAAATGGAAGAACCAGACCTGCTCTCCAGGGCCCCACAATTCCCTGCCCAAATGAGGACTTGGGGATGCAGGGAGGAGGAAATCATAATGTCCATAGTAAAGGATAACTTAGCTCCCTACTCCCAAAGAACAGCTTGCTACTGAGTCCTAATATTAGACCTTCTGTCCCACTCCACACACTCTCAGCTTTCCAGGTGGTGAAAAAGGGACGAGCAAAGGACATAAAACCAAGGTAAACTAGGAATGCTCTCCTCTGAGCATCACCTCCTGATACACATGTGCCACAGTAGGGATTCTTAGCCCCATTGTATAGATGAACAAAGCTAGGACCAGAACTTTCCCAAAAGCTCCTTAGTCATTTCTTACAGAACACCTACTGAGTGCCCTGCTCTATCAGACACTAAGTAGGACTGGAGAGGAAGAGGTCATTTTTGCCTAGAGTAGTCACAGCTGCTGTGGATATGAGCACTTTCAGGTAGTCAAAGAATTTTCATTTCATATCTAAAGGCCTGCCCAGTTCTGATATTCTAGGTTCTAAATAAAGTACTATCCAGTTCAACACAGTAGGTTTTGAAGCCCTCTTCCAGGATTCCCAGGAGCTCTGCCATCCTCAATGTCTGGATGGCCAGAGGGATGGGGGGGGGGAGGGGAGGGAAGCAGACAACAAAAGGCTGGAGGTGAGCCTCTTTCCCCAGCCCCCACAGGGAGGCTTTAACTTCACTGGGGAATCCCCTCCTTTCCTCCTTATTATTTATGAAGCCAAGAGCTTTGTGCCTGGGCTCTGAAGACCCTCACCCCAACCCCCATACTCAGAATCCTTCTCCACATCAAAGCCCAGCCTAGCCCAGCCCAGATGGGAGTTGGGGACAAACTTCAAAGGGAGCTCCATTTGCTTTCTCTCTCTTGCTCCCACCCCAATCTTTCCTAAACAAAGGTTCCCAGCTCTCCTCATCCTGGGGTCTCAGGCAGAATCAATAAGCCCCTGGGGACAGCCTGGGTAGAGTAAGAAAGAGGCCTGACTTGGGAGGCAGGAGACATGGATTCTAGTATGAATGCGAGACCACGTGACTGCCTCTTTTTAGGTCTCACTTTCCCCATCTAGAAATTGGTAATAAATAACCTGCCTCTTAGGGCTGCCATCAGGACCCCAAAAGAAGTTAAGTGAACATTTTGGAAGTCAAGTGACTGGACCATGGACATAGTGTTGGTACACAATGGAGAAAGAACCCTAAGCCAGGAGCTGGGAAACCTGGGTCCTGCTTCTGGCTTCATCATGCCATCTCTGTGACTTTGAGCAAAGCTCCTTCCATTATCTGGACCTCAATTTTTCCATCTGAAAAATGGGAGGAGGGGCCTTCAAGTTTTGTTTCAGCTCTGAAATAGACCATGGAGGGCCTTCACAAACAGCCCAGATGGGCCTGAGATCTCTAAGAGGTCAGTGGATGTATGACTCAATCACCTGCCTCCATGACATCCACCCACACTGATGCCCTGTACAAATCCCCAACCTTAAGGGTTCACTTCCAATGCTCTCCAGTTCCCCACGGACTTGGGCTTTCACCCCTCCCTAGAAATGGCTCCCTGGGTGAGATCCTGAAATGGGGAGACCCCATCAGATAGTTACGTGCTGGACTTTTGCCTCTCCCATCCCTAGCTGATCTGCTCTGACCTTGGAGATGATCTCGACTGAGCACCTTGTTCCCCCCATCGCCATCTTTTCTGCTTATTCCATTTCTTTTCAAATCATTTTCCCTCTTCTTTATAAAATTCAATTAAGGCAAAAACAACAAGTACTCTCCACATTCAGTGCTATGTGACACTTTAGCCAACTCTCCAACTGGTAAAGTACAGGTACATAGCTCATCAGGGCAGGCTGTAACCCCTAAAACAGGGCTGTAGAGACTGGGAAAGGCAGTCCCCAGGAAAAGGAATGAATGGTGAAAGGCAGAGCAACTAGAACACCCCAGATGAAAGATTCAGAGGCGAGTCCTATAGTGTGGGTGGTAGAAGAATATCATTGACCTTGATCCCTCAACTCTATGTCCTGCTGGGAGGTGGGGGGAAGAAATCATGGCATCCCTGAATCTGGTGGTAGGAAACTAAGCCAACCCCTAGCTGATAAGGAAGCCTCTCAAGAGCACATCCTGTGACTCAGGATAACATTCACTTTTTGCCAGATCTGCAGCAATGGGCATCCACCAAAGCAACCCCATTTTGGTTGTCTTGGATAGGCTTTTGGACAGCTTTCTCTACTCAGAGCTATAAGGTTCAGAAAAAGACAGGAAAGAGAGTTGAAGAGCCCTTGGAAGTCATCCAGGCTGACCCCTTCATTTCATAACAGGGAAAACTGAGGCACAGGGAAGGAAAGTGACCTCTCTAAAGCCACCTAAGAAGCAGGGAGCAGAATTAGCATTTAAACTTTAATTCTATCTTCAAAAATTCATTGTTCTTTCTGCAAGCAGTTAAAGGAATTGCCAGGAGTTGAAGCATGAAAACCATGTGTGAACAGCAGATGACAAGGCATCCTTCTTAGAAAAATTATCAGTCTGGAGCGAGGCACTTTCCCCATGGTCACGATAGCATCTTTAGTACTAGTGACTTGCATTTCACACCTGCCTACTCATCTCCAAGCCTTCTGCTCTCATCCTCACATCACTTCCATTCACACAGAGCCATCTCCTTACTATTCAGTTCCACCTTAATAGTGCCCTACAATAATTCTACCCCCCTACCTACCCACACCCGATCCTGGAAAACACTCCGATTCCACAATCGAAGGCTCTATCACAACTCAGATTCTCCATTGTGCATTTGGTCCTTTCCTTGTAGCTCCCAGCGTCTTGCTTTTTTGAAGCCTTTTTTCAGACAGACAGAGACTACTTCCATCTAGGGAAACAAGCTTCTCCATCCCATCATGTCACTCCCTACCTATGGATTACAACCAAATTCAATGTCAACCTGTCAAGAAAGAAGCCACAACCTTCCCTATGGCTCCAGACTTTCCTCTGATGCCATTCCCTCTCCATTGCCACCTTCCTCTCTGTAATCTGGTGACACCCAGAAAAATATGCTGGCTTTGTATCAGAAGTATCAGGTCTCAATTTCTGCTCTGCCCCTTCCTAGTTGTATGAATCTGGCCAGACACTTTCTT
Source organism: Myrmecobius fasciatus (assembly GCA_023553655.1). NCBI lineage: Eukaryota > Metazoa > Chordata > Mammalia > Dasyuromorphia > Myrmecobiidae > Myrmecobius > Myrmecobius fasciatus. The sequence goes on from JAJPUD010008319.1 coordinate 68,910, forward strand.
ACCCTGGGTCTCTTTTTCAAGCTTCAAAATCACAAGCCAAGTCTAGAGGGAACTTGGAGGTTTACACAGTAGGAGAAACCAGGTTCTTTGGGGGTTTATCCAAGGTTGTAGGGTTGCAAGTGCTCCCGCCAGGCCTGAGAGCCAGGTCCCTGCTGGCTGCCCCACAGTCTTAGACCAGATGAGAGGTTCAGTCAGCATCAGTGCTTCAGCTCTTCCCCTAGCCAGAAGCAATCTCTCCCTCCCCTGTACCCACAAAGCCTTTGCATTGGAGTTGCTTCTCCATGTACCTTCTCTCTGACTAGACCGGAGGGTCCTCAAGACCAGGGACATAATCTTTTTTACCTCTCTGTTTCCCTCATGGGCACTAGCACTTCCTAACATTTAGTTTCTGAATGAACACTTGAATGAGTGAGTCACCTGAGAGCCTCCAAAGGGACCAGACCATTTATACCTGTCACTGTCCATAGAAGGACCCGGGGAGAAAGCACGAATGGTCCCACACAGTCCATCCCCAATGCTTGTAGGCTTATCAGTTTAGAACTGGAAAAGACCTCAGAGGCCATTTAGTCAAACCCCTAACTCTACAGATGAGGGAACTGAGGCTTCCAGAGGTGAAGCCTTTCCCCCCAGACCACACAGGTGAAAAGCAGCAGGAGGAAATCACAATATAAGCTATACACCTATTGTCCCATCGGGCACATAGCAGGGTACGGTATCAGCAGAGAAAAACACCTGCCAGATACGCCCAGTCCTCTTCCTCCCCCCTCTCAGGACCGGAGCACTGAGTGCTGGGCTTACCAGCTCCTAGGATGGCCCTCGGTTGCTCCCTCTGGCAGGAGGTTCCAGCCACTATTTCCATGGCCCCTGCCCAGGTGGAGGGTAGAAGATGAGGGCTGGGATACTTGACAAAAGCACCAGCAAGCTCCCTGACCCCCTGGCCCTGCCTGCCAACCCTGCCTTCTGTTGGAGAACTAGCTCTTCCCCCCCTTGTTCCTTCCAGCTAACTAGTCCCACAGTGGTTCTGGAGTTCACCAGCACCAACTCATACTCCTGACATCTGATCATAATACGACACTTGGAAGAAAAAGCCAAGTTGTTAAAGGGTGGATTTTTTTTTTTTTTTAAACAGAAGGGGCTGGGAGACAGCCCTGGCCTCAGGAAGTAATACCATTATCCTGTTGAAACAATGGGTCCAGAAACTAGGGCTGAGTTAAAAGTTCTTAAGTGCCACCCCCCCCCCCCAGTGCCTCAGGCCCTATTTGCCCATGACTCACAGCCCCAGGAACTGTTACCCAAACAAGGCTATACACAAACCAACAGTCCTGGGACAGGCAGAAGGATATTAAAACAAAAACAAAAACAAAAACAAAGGCTGTCCATCAACTGGGGGCAGGGTTAAATACCCTGTAGTCCAAGAATGTGGACAACACTGTTCTCCAAGAGATGATTAATGTGAAGACTGAAAAACATGGAAAGAGCTCCATGAACTGATGCAGAGCAGGCAACAGAATCACTAAGACAAGCCAAAATAAGGAGGGTTCCAAAGGAATAGGAGAGGTCACTGCCACTGCAGCCCCATGCAGGGCTGTGTCCTGCAGATTTTCTGACTTCTCTGATGACCAATCATCCCAATTTCTACTCCCTTTCCCCTTCTCTTTTTACCTTTAACAACTATTTGTTACGTGGATGGCTCTCTTGAAGGGACAGGGGATAGAATACTGGGGATACTAGGGTGACATAAAAAACCAAAAGGCATCAATGGAAACATTTGAAACAAAAGGGGGGGGGGACTGAATAAAAGGGAAAGGGAAGAGGGAATTGCTAGGGAAAGCTGGGAGGAACTGGTTTTGAGGAACCACTTCCAAATCTGGTTCTTCTCTTTCTGCCTCTTCCTATTAATTCCTTGAAAAAAGCCACCAGAACTCTCTCAAGTGCAATTTAGGCCTGACCATCCACTTTGTATGACTCCCCTAGGTCACCAGAATCCCATAGGTTTGAACTGGAAGAACTCACAGCCTAATTCTTCCCACTGCCCTATGAACAACCCCTTTCCTTCCCAGGTCCACATAAGCTAGACTCGGAGAGAAAGAAAGGAGATCAGGATTCTGGATTCAGGCTGAACATCTAGTGGCTCTGGGACCCAAGTCATTGAGGCTCTCAAAGTCTTCCTTTCTTTGCTTATAAAAAGCAGTTAGAATGGGGTACTGACCCCGATAAGTGCATTACAATATAACTGATTCCTTAGAAGTCTTATGGATTTTATTTTATGCATTAAAAAACATTCTGATGGGGCAGCTAGATGATGCAGTGGATAGAGCACCAGCCCTGAAGTCAGGAGGACCTGGGTTCAAATCTGGTCTCAGACACTTAACACTTCGTAACTGTGTGATCCTGGGCAAGTCACTTAACCCCAATTGCTTCAGCAAAAAAACAAAAAACAAAACAAAACAAAACAAAAAAAAAAACATTCTGAGAAAAGGATCCATGACCCTTCTCAAAGGATTAAAGAATCCCTGAATCTACAACACAGTCGCACCCAAGATAATGCAGAGAAGTGCTTTGCACTCCAAAAGCTTGGGCTCTCGTCCCACTTGTGTGATTTAGGGCAAATCTTTGAACTTCAGTATGCATACTTCTCCAGTGAGGTAGGGTGTTCGGGTGAAGGGGTGGTAAGGGTCCAGTGGAGTTAGAACAAGAGCTCCAACTTTCTTCTAGTGGGCTGCCACTGCACAAAAGCAAAATACCAGCCAGAGAGCAACAGGTGACTATGGTCAACAATGAGTAGATGTTGATGGAAAAGGGGTTTTCACAAGCCTTTGAAACAGCAGATCAGGGTGATTTCTGATCATTGGAACTAAGAGGAAAGGGACTAAAAGCCACAGAATCATGAAGTCTTAGATTAAACTTTACTTAGAACCATCACCAGGACCTTACTCAAAGATCCCTGTAAATCCCCACAGTGCCTCAGAAACCTTAAAAATGCTAAACCAGGAAACCCTATAATCTTAGACTCTTAAAACCAGAGATTCTCCAGACCTAAAACAGCTTTCTTAAACCAAATGTCTGTCTCAGTGCCCTCATCTATAAAATGAACTGGAGAAAGAATAAGCAAATCCCTCCAGTATCTCTGTCAAGAAAACCTGAAAACTGTAGGCTATTGAGCCTCCTTGGATTATTTCCTCATCTGCAAAATGACAGGAGGACTTGGAATTCAATGACCTCTAAGCTCTACAAATGTAGTCCTATAGATCAGACCTATAGCTTGGCAATGGCTCTACTACCCTCAATGAGTGAGCTTGGGTAAGCGATGTCCTTAACTGTGAAAAGGGGCAAAGATGGGGGGAGAGATCTATCTGGCATCGCTTTTCTGGGATATTCAGAGAGGAGACAGCGGGCCAACAAAAAGACAATCACCAAAGGGGGGTATGGTCAGTTTATGTTGCCTCCACAAAGGGACAGAGGAAGAGAAAGATCAGTCCTTGCTGAAAACAGGAACTAAAGGGCACTCTAAGGTCCGCTGAAACATCTTGAGATCAACCATGAAAATCATTTTGGGAGTAAAGGATTGGGACCCAGTTCCCTTGATTTCAAACCCAATATTCTTCCCACGATACCATACTATCTTCTAATATGTTGGCCAGCCTTAGTGGGAACCCAGATCCCAATCACCACAAAATCTAAAGAGATCAATAATAATAATATTGTGTGTGATAATAAAGGTGTCACACAATTGAAGCATCCCTTAGATGGTTAGAGGAGGTAAGAGGATGGCCTGTGTTCAAATGATGCCTTAAGGCATTTATTAGCTGTGTGCCCGTTGCCAAATCACTTAGCCTGTTTGCCTCAGTTTCTTCAACTGTAAAATGGGATTAATAATAACACCTACTACACAAAGTTGGTATGAAAATCAAATGAGTTAAAAGTCTTTAGCAAAGGGCCTGGCACATGACAAGGCACTTCCAAAAAATGTTTATTCTCCTTCCTTATTCTCCCCCACACTTGCCCTGGTTTTCCAAGAGGCCTAAGGCCATTTTAACTGATTTGGAAGCCTGCAGAAGATAATGGCTCATATTTTTATAAGACCGACCCAGTATTTTTCTTACAACAACCATGTATCTCAAATACCCGATCAGGAAATTGAAGCTCTAGAGAGGCTGATTTCACCTAGCTAGCAAGTCAGTAAATATTATCATCTCCATTTTATTGATGAGGAAATCAAGGATCCAAGTGAAATAATTAGCCCAACACTCTTCTACTATCCCTCTAGAGAGATGAAGGGGTAAGGTCAAAGTAAGTCAGGGTAACCCAGTTTCCCGGGAAGGATCTCTTCCTTGAGCTATGCTATGTATGGGTTGTGCAAAGGGAACGTACCCCAAAGGACAGGCAACCCATCTCTCACCCAAGGGGATGACAGAGGCCCAGGGCAAGCCCCACCCTGAGCAGCCACCAGGCCCAGCTGCTCCCAGATGTGGGAGGCCTGGCTTGTAAGAACACAAAAAGCCAGAGTTGTCTCTTGCTTTGGATGGGTGGAGTCCCTTTCCCTCGGGCAACAATTTACCAGGGCAGGATTAATGAGAAGTAGAGGTTGGAGGAGGGAAGAAGAAAAATACATTTTTATAAGGTGCCATCCCCTGGGGGGAAGGGCCTAACCCAGGGATGTCTTAGGGAGGGAGGGACACTAAGACACTAGAGAAGGAGCTTCTTTCTCAAAGAGATCTTGGAGGGGAGGGGAGAGGAAGGAGAAAGAGATAGTTTCATTCTCCCTTTCCTTCCCATCTCTGGAATCAAACTGGCAGCAGGAATAGAGTGGGAGGGTGGGGAAGAGGCCCCCATAGTACCCCAAGAGGCAATGCCCACAATGGGTGACGCCCTCTACCAGGAGGCAGGAAACTTTAATTCCAATTCCAGCTCTGTGTGGCCCTGGCAAGTAGCTTACCCTTCGGGTCTCTGTTTCTCAATCAGTAAAGTGGGAATAATAAAAGCCAACCCTGCCTATATCACAGGGTTCTAAGAAGTCTGGTACCAGATGGAACACTGCTTAGTCTTAGAACCCAGGATGTCAGAGCTGGGAGAGCCCTTAGAACCCAGAATGTCAGAGCTGGGAGGGCCTTTAGAACCCAGGAGGTCAGAGCTGAGAGGGCCCTAAGAACAAGGGATGTCAGGGCTGGGAGGGCCCTTAGAAAGCAGACTATAAGAACTTTAGGAGTCACCTTTGAGTCTCCAAGGAGGACCTCTATGTAATTTGATGAAATGCCAGGATTTGGGCTGAGATTCAACTTTTGCCTTTAGAACACAGAATACTGGAGCTAGAAATGACTTTAGAACTTTTATGTCAGAATTGGAAGAAAGTATCAGGGTTCCAACCACAGTTATCCCTTCCAAATCACAACTTTCCCCATCATGGTTTTGATATCTCATGAGCTGTTACAAGAAATGAAATGGGAATTTGGGGAGAATTTTGTGGAAGCTGCAAATGACAAAGGCCAGAAGACAACACAGAAGCGTTTAGAAATTCACAAAATATCTGCATAGCACTGTATAATATTAACCTAAATTTTAGAATAAGGTCAGCATCCCATAAAAGAAAAAGAAAAAATTCAGATTTCTTCTCTGGCAAAAAGGGAGAGCCAAACAATCTTTTGCAGATTTCCCAGTCAAAGGGGGCTCCACAGCCCTACTCCCTGAGATGTGGAAGAGATAACTGCAGTCCATTTCCCCTCATTTCATGAGACTCAGACAGAGAAAGTGACTTGGTCACAGTCACTTAATACAAGTCAAACCCAGAGTCAATGGCAAGGCAATTAGTGATTATTATGTAGACACAATGGTTAGTATTTTCTCTTAGAACCAATGGCCCAGCCCGGTCCAACCTCCACCAGAGCCAGGAGAAAATGACAACAAGCACAATTCACTGCCCTCTGAGGCACAGTCCCAGTCTGCAAGGGAACAGGTATCGTGAGAAATTCAGACTCTAAATCTTCTCTGAGTTCTCCTGCCTTGAGGGGTCCAGTGGAAAGAACATGACGCCCCAAAACATAGTTCAAGCACCAGAACTGTTACCTGGTCACTTAATAATCATGTGACCTTGCACACATCCCTTCCCTCCTAGGCGGTGGGTTTGCTTATCTGTAGAATGGGGATACTACTTTCTACTACTGAACCCTTTTGCAGGATTATCAACTGAGATCACTATGAACCAAAAAGCAGCTGTTGTGATTATTAAGCTCCTTCCTTCCTTTGGTTCTGAACTCTTGACCTGGCCTGGGGTTTGTGTGGATCACTGCTCAGTTCACCTGGCTCTAGAGTAGTTCTTAAGAGGATAGTAAATAGATGTCAGAAAAACTGAACTCTGAGGAGGAAAATTGCCTTGTGGCGTTGTGAATGTAGGGAACACACAGAGGCTTTCCCAGACTGACTGCCAAAGGAGTCCAGCACCCAGAAAAGTCTATGAACCCTTAGGGTTAGAGAGCAAAAACCTTAAAGAGTTTTAAGGTATTGAGTCAGTATGAGAATGAACAGAAACAGAGGCATTACCTGGGATCGGGAATAAATGCAAACAAACCATAGCCCACCTCCTGCCTAGCATCCTTCCTTACCTTTTACCTCTGCTTCTAATCCCCTCTCTCAAATAAAAACAGTGCAGAATCTGAGCAGACCAATATTCTAAAATCATTCTTATTTAACATTCTAAGAAAATCACCAATATTCAGATATTCAGAAACAAAGATTCTTTTCATAGCTTGATTACAGCTTCAGGGAAGTGGTGTGTGTGTGTATATGTGTGTATAACTTGGGGAGAGGGGGTGGTGGTAAAAAAAAAAAAGATATGATTTGAAAAGCAGTATTTTGTGCCTAAGATTGATGGCAGCCCTCCCAGGGTAGCCCTGGAGCTTTCCCATTCTACCTTACTCTGCCTTGCGTTTCCCTCCCTTAAACAAAGTATGTCCTTGCTACCCGGGTGATAGGGAAATGTCACCCAGAACCATCCATCATGGAGCTTCTGAAGCCACTGGCTGAGCCTGGAGGCCGTGCTGACTGGAGAGGGAGCAGCAAATGGAAGGCCCTGACCCCAAGGGGAAGCTCCCAGACTAGTCTTCTCTCTTCCTTTAGCCAATATCCAAATGCAGAGGGAAACTCCCTTCTTCTATGGGCTGCTAAGAGAGCTACCATGACTCCTTCATCTCCATCTGAACTTCTCTGGTTGGCTAAGAGACTTCAGCAGAGGCTCCAGAGAGGGGAGGGATGCTACCTGGCTGGGGGGTGGGTGGGGTGAACACCCCTTACTCCAGACAGCACAAACAGCCTGTGATTTCCCTAACTCTTCCTTCCCTGAAAACAAAAGAAGATAAACAACCCAGTCTGCTGCTGCTTTTGGATTCCTGTTTTTCGTAAGAAGCACAGAGAACTTGGTTTACATCCCAACTCTGTACCATCTGTGAGATTCTGGACAAGTCAAAACCTTCTTTGGGCCTCAGTTTCCCCTCTTGGTTATCTTTAAGGTGTCTCCCAGCTCTGAATACACAGTTCTAAGACCCTTTCAGACTCTGACATTCTGCAACTCTTCTTACAAAGGTCTACAGGACGTGTCAAAGCCAAGAAATTTTCCAATATTTATTTCCACCCAGACCCTGGGGCTAAAATGAGAGAAAAAGGCTTGGGGGGACATGAGGCCTGCCGGAAGTGCGCAGGGGCTGGCCACTGAGCTCTGAGAGTTGGTGGGGAGCAGGCCTACAAGGAGGCATTTTTATGAACTCAGCCAAAGGCCCCATGCTGATCAAAGGGAAGCCTTTCACAGTACCGCTTCATCACACACCCCTGCGAAATTCAGGAAACAGAGCAAATACAACAGGAAGTCCCAGCCAAGGGAAAAGGCTTGATCATATGGGCCTGGAGCACCAGACTATCTCAGGCCAAGTGTGGGCTCTAAGCTCATCTTCAGCAGACGTTCCCAGCACCTCCCATTCCTGTGCCTTCCCTGCTAAGATGATCTCCCATTTACACTGAACAGAGCCTACACCCCCAAGTTGTCTCCCCATTAGTATATAAACTCCTCAAGAACAGGAGCTTCTTCCTTTTCTTAGTGCTCACTGATTGATTTTAGGACTTAGGATGTAAGAATTCAAACCTGTCAAGACTAAGGGAGATTCTGTTATCACTTACCATGGGGAGAATGACATAAGCCCAAAGAACAAAAAAGATTTGGAGAAGGGATCTTAGGGATCTCTCCCCCTCTCCCCAGTTTGGGTGTCAGCCTCAAATTAACAGCCACCAGATTAGGGAGCTTGGAGTATCAGTTTCCTCTTCTCTAAAATGGGGATGATCACAATTATGCCCAATTCTGATGTGACTGGCTGAGCCAATTACAAAGATCTGAGGAATTATCATTTCAGCTTTAAAAAATGGGGACAATGAAGATAAGGGGGTCAAGCAGCTTGTCTAAAAATTACACAGGTAAAAGTCTTGACTTCCAGTCCTGTCCTGTTTCCCTTGTAGCAAGCTGGGTTTCCCAAAGGGACAGTATCAATTATTAGGAGTCAAGGCTGAAATGCAACTCTCCCAATGGCTGGCCAGCTGGTCACCTTCCCCTGAGGCCACACTGACTTAATGGTTTCCTAATGGGGCCGGACAGCTTCCACCCAGCCTGGGCCAGGCACAGCAAATCCATCCAGCCAACTTAACCCTCCAGACCAACTACAGGGGCAGGATAAAGCTGTGTTCTACCGCTGCCAGAAGCTTAGAACCCTTAGTATCAGAACTGGAATGAAACTTAAAACATAGAAAGTCAGAATTAGGATGAGTCTTAAAACACAAACTATCATAGCAGGGAGGGCCCTTAGAACAAGATGCCAAGGATGGAAGGGACCTTAGAACTCAGAGTGTCTGACCTGGGAGAGCCCTTAGAACCCAGGAGGTCAGAGCTGGGAGGGCCCATAGGACATGGAATCAACTAGCCTAAATCACTTGCCTTGCTAATGGGGAAAACTGAGTTCACTTACTCTGTTGCTCTTTCAAGTTCCCTACCTGCTTCAGGAATCTCTTACACCATAACCACGAGCATAAGTATTCTGCTTCAGTGTCTCTGTGATGAGTTCCTCTGCTCAATGAGCTCTAGCTTGTCAACACATCTTCTAAAATGTGACGTCTAAACCTGAATATGATATTCCACCAAGAGCCTGACTAAGGCTTAGGATATCCCATACATATTCTATATTCCTCCTAGTTCAACCTAAAATAATATTAGTTTTATAAAAAGTTTTTAAAGCACACATACCTTATTAGTGACTCATTCTAGGCTTAAGGTGCATTTAGACCTCCCCAGATTTTTTATCCCCAATTCCCCAGGCCACAGGAAATGCTAGCCAGCTCAACCAGCTCTCTACTTTGGTGCTTCTCTATTCTAGTGTCTTCTATTAAATCCCTGATCTATGGGCAGAGAGAAACAGGCCCCTAGGACCATCTCCCACCTCCATGTCAACTCCCTCCACTCTGACGAGCAACTTTCCAAAAGCCCCTGCAAAGAAACCTGAAGGTCACTTAGCAGGGGACCAAGTGGGAGACATTTATCCAAAGCTAAATTGGGTGGTAATTTTCCAGGGAAGGTCCAGTTTCTTTATATTGGGAAGCCATAAGTTTCCTTGCTTTCACTTTGCTTCTTCACTGATCTCTCCTTTCTCTCCCCTCAAGTTAAAAAATTGTACCAGGAGTTGATAGCTCTGAGGCCTTCTGGGATAGTCATTAGACAAACAGAGGCCAAAGGGTGGAAAAGACAGGACCTGATGACATTAGTAACTCCAAGCAAGAGGCCCAGGTTGGGGGAGGGAGAACAGGACACATTTTGGTTTATTTCAATATCTGACAAAACAATAAGGAAAAAAAAAATCATGATACCTGAGCCTCCAAACTGAGTGCTGGTCAATGTGGTGGGCCTCGATTTTCCATTGGCTACTGGCAGCGGGAACATCTAGAAAACAGAGAGAAAGAAAGAGAGGGACAGAGAAAGATAGAAGATGGAGGGGGGAAAAAAAAAGAAAAAAATTTGGATGAGACTTTGTCGCTTAGGAATAGGACCTAATTTTTGGTAATAGAGGTAAAACATCCAAAAAACCTTTTTAGCCTGGGGGTGGAACCTTTAAAGAAAACTGTAATATTGAATCCTGGAGCCCCACAATACTTACAGATAATCAGAATTCAAACTTCTCATTTGAAAGGTGAGGAAACTAAGACCAGAACAAGAAAAAGACTTGCCTGATGCTTCCTAACAAAATCAGTGGCAGGGCTGGTTCCAGGGCTTTGAGTCTCTTTCCTAGGGCCCAGGGCTGCATAAAGGGAAAGATGCTGGGGATTATGGCTGAATTTAAGGGGCTTCAATTTCTCCTGCACTCATGGCTCTGAGGTACGAGCCATGGAAAGCCACTGGAGGAAAATGAGATGCTCAGTGGTTTTAATTCCTACTAGAGAAGCTTTAATTCCTGTACATCAAGAACAGGCCACGGCCGACTAATAAGCTATCCTTTTTTTTTTTTCTGAACAGATTTATTGGACCAATGAGGAATACCACAGCATTCCTGCTCTTCAACGAGGCATCATGACTCAGGATTCACTAATGGGCAAGATGAACAGATTTGGAATAAATAATATCAATGAAGTAGAGCCAGAACTGGTTGATTAGTAGGACCTAAAGAGAAGTCATTAATGGGTCAATGCCAATTTCAAAGAAGTCTTTATTGCTTTACTACTGTGGATCTGCTCTTAGCAATGTGTCACCTAAGTGGTTTAATCTACAACAATAATAATGGTAAAACATTTATAATGTGTATAAAAAGTATTATAAACACTTATTACACACCTACTATGTGTCTGACAATGTGCTTTTTACAAATATTTCTTGATCCTCACAACAACCTTAAGAAATAGGTAGGTCCTATTTTGATGATGCCCCTTTTACAGATGGGAAAACTGAGGCACATTAAAGTTAAGTGATTTGCCAAATGTCACACAGGCTGAGTTTGAACTCAGGTCTTCCTGATTCTGGGCCTGTTACTCTTCTCTACTGTGCTACCTAACTGTAGTGACACTTAAAAGGCATACCTGGAAAGTCCTACAACCTAATTCAATCAATTAGCCGAACTCCTGAAAAGAAAGGTATAATCTAGCAATAGTTCTCCTAAAAAAGATCAGGGAGTGCTAGTGGTCGCCAAGGATGCAACAACCATCATATTGTTTTTGTTTTTGTAATGGTAGACTGTAATAAAAAGCCCAGGTTGAGATTGGACTGAGGGGTGGCCAGAACCTCAATCTTCTGTCTGGAAAACTGTGCCCAGTTCTGAACAACAAAATACAGAAAGGAGATGGACAAGTGGAATATATCCAGGAGGCTAATCAAGATAGTGGGAAGATGATGTCACATAGGAGCTAATCAAAAGAGATGGGGACATTCAGCCCTAGAAGTTTTTGAATATCTGAAGGGTTGCTATAAGGAAGAAAGATCTCATTTGTTTTGCTTGGCCCCAGAAGGCAGAAAGTAAGGGAAACAAACAGGAACCACAGAGGAAGATCCAGGCTCTATTTGTAGGAAAACCACCAAGCATCAGAGCTATCCAAACTTGGGATGGGTTGCCTTGGACCTTGTGAGGATTCCTTTGGAGAAATCTTTCAAGAAGATTAAAGAAACAAAAGAAGGGAATCCTGTAAAATCAGATGACACTGAAGGTCTCTTCCCACTGTCTGTCTGTCTACGTATTTTTAAGATCTCTTTTAGCACCCAGCATAACTCACTGAAAAGAATGGGTATAATTCTGGTGGGAGTTCAGTGGGGAACTACTTCCATCTACTTCCCTGCCATTTGGGCAAAAATTTCTTCATCTCTCTGAGCCTCAATTTCCTCATTAACATGTGTATGGAGAAGGGAGGCCTACTGAGGAGACTGGATTGGTAGGCAAAAGTAAGGATTTGTTGATATAAAGAAGTGAGGAAAGAAGAAGTGAAGATCTCAAGCAGGCAAGGACCTCAGTTGCAGGGAAGGGAAGTACCTGGCACCCTAAAAATAGAATTATAGGTAAGATCTGAAACCAAGTCTTCTGATGTGATTGGAAAAGGAGGCTGGGACCAAAGTAGAGGAGGTAGAGAAGGGAAATAAGCTCCAATAACTCCAGGCTAAAGACTATGCCTTTTCTTAGAGGCTTCTCAGAATCACTACAAGGGTCTGGGCAGAAGAGACAGGGAGGTAAATGGGAAGCTATCGAAATCCAGCAAAGAGATGAGACCTGGACTAGCCTGGTTCCCATACTACCTTTATTCTGTCTTCCTGTTACCTGAAGAAAAACTGCTTGGGTATTTTAATTCCTCAAAGATTAGGCAGATTAGCAGCATTTATAAAAAAAAAATAATAACAATAATAAATTCCTAGCAAGAGAAAGCAGCCTATCCCTCTGGGGCTGAGAACTTTCTTCTTAAAAGTAGCTGGAAAATAAGGGGCTCTACTTCCTGAAAAAGGGAGAGGGTTTGGGCCCAAGATGTCACTGAGTAGGAAGATCTACCAAGCAAAGAAACCTCTTCTATCAAAGCCAAATTGCTCCTTTTTCCATAACTTGTAGTCTCAAGAGAACAGCCCACAGTTTGTAGAAGTAAAGGGATAATTTATCTAAGATCACACACATGGTCAGTATGGGTGAGAAGCAGAACTAAAATTCATATCTTTTGGCCCCATGGCTAGCCTTGGATCCACTAGGACTAACCATGGTTTTCCTAATTTTATTGGAAAAGGTCTAGCAAAGTGACTCATAATTAATTCAATGGACTCTATATCTAACCATTAAGGAGTTTTAGGCACTTAATAAAGGCATTCTATTGTCCTCATTTCACAAAGAAGAACTCTGAAAAGGACGAGTGAATTGCAGGGAGTTACACGATATCAGGGACAGAATGTGCACCCAGTTCTTTTTGACCCCCATGCCCATCATTCTTTCTCCTAAGGGCAACTGAGATGAAGTTTGATATCCTGAGCCTGTGAGATCTGGTTAGTGGAGGGAGACACCTCAGCTCCATCCTCTCCTTAGGGAGCAATTCAAGCTGTGAGACAAGGGGTCTGGAAAGCCCCCAGACTTCCATGGGCTACTCAGGGTACCAGTCTGCTTTGAGGCCTGGCTGGAATTGGCTACCTTCTTGCCCCTCTCTGTCCCAGTCTTCAAAGATGATTTCAAGTCCTCCAAGAAGACAACCCATGGGCTATTTTTCTGTAAGGTTCTCCCAGGGCATTTTCCCCATAACACCTATTTTACAGGAGATGAAAGAAACTCAATAATGTTAAGTCACTTGTCTAGGATCACACTGAAAGGAGTGCTAGAATTTGGAGGCAGGGAATCTCCAATCTAACTCTGGACCTGATACTGGCTCTGGGGGATCTTTCACAAATTCCTTCCCAACTCTGGACATAATGTCCTAATGTATAAAATGGGAGATAAAGTGAGGAAGGGGGTGGACTAAATCAGATGCTTTTATTCTGGACTTTATAAATGGTAAGATTTTTTTTTTTTGGGGGGGGGTAACTCTTTCAAAAAACTTGATTTTCTTTGAAAAATCCCGAGTTTCATTTTATGCTTTACAACATCTTATCCTGAGGCATCCAATCTATAGGTTTCATCAGGCTCACAGCCAATGGGATACAGGTCACAAAAGGTGAATAGTCACTGGTCCCAATGCTCCCTCAAGTCTTTTCTGGCTTTATAGCTACCCATGAATCCAGGATCTCTCTGGCAACTCTCTGGGTTTTGCCAGGCCTCTTTGGCAAAACCCAGCCCCATGATGAGAGGGCTCTCTTCTTGAAACACTTCCATCACTCTTTTTCTAACCACACAGCTTAAAGCTCCCCTCTGAGAGGGCAGGGATAGTGCTTCATTTTGAGGTATCTTCCCCACTGCTCCCCTAGGGACTGGCCTGGATAGGCCTAGGCACAATAGGAACTAGTGACTGACCAGTTGAAATAAGTGGTATTCTTATCTGACCCAAAAGACAGCAAGGGATGGTACAAAGGGCTCTGGAGCAAGAATTTGGAGCTCCAGGCCCTGTGGGATAGATGAGCTTGGGTAGAGTCAGTTTCTCTTTCTGGGTATAAGTTTTCCTCCTATAAAATGAGTGGCTTGGGAACCTGGTTTTAAAGCTTCCCCTTGCCCTTGACTCACTATTCTGATGTTCCTTCCAGCTCTGCCATCCTGGTTCTAAGGATCAGACAATCTGGTCCTAAATCTATCACTGTCTCCCTGTGGGAAACTGATCAAGGTTCCTGCCTTCCAGTCCAGGGATTCCTCAGCCATCCTCTCCATATGATTTCGGGTAGACCCTCTAAAGTTAAAAAACCAAAACCAAAACTATTGTGCATCAGCCTTTCTCCTACAGTCTAGGACAGCTCAGCCACAGAATGCTGAAACTGGAAGGAAGCTTAACTATGCCTCCATTTTACAGATGGGGAAAACGAGGCTTGGAGAAGGGGTGTTACTTGCCCACAGCCACATGGCAAGGCAGATAGCAGAACCAGAACTCGAAGGAGGGGTTCTTGACTCTGAGCCCAAGCCTTTCCCCAATGGAGCATGGCATCCCTGCAAAGGAGGTCTGGCAGTTGGGGCCTCAGAGGTGTCAGAACACAGAAACAAGCTCAAATGAATGAACCTGGGTTCACTGAGCCCGTCTCCTGTTTTGTCTTACTGGCAACCCTTTTTTTTTTTTTTTTTTCTTTTTTGCAATGCTTTCTGCTTTAGGGGCTTCCTCCCCCTTGCTATTTATAGACCTGCTTTATAACCTTCTGCCCACCCACACATCTCCTAGGGGCGGTCCTGGAAGACACCCAGGCCCCCCACTCTGGGATCCCTCCCCCAACCTCCTGGCAGACACGTGAGTTCTTCCTTCCCCTCTCCCTCTCGGCTTTGTGGCAGGGGATGAGCTGTGGGGCCCCCAGCTGACGTGTCATTTCTGCCGCACGCACTCACATACACACAAACACACCAAAAAACAACCTCTCCATCTCCCTCCCTACCAGCCTTCCCCTTCTCTGCGCTAGGGCATAGGAAGAAAAGAGGAGAAGGAAGGGCTGAGCACCATCTCTACCTCTGTCTGTCTCTCTATATATTTACCTCCCCAATTTTGACATCATAACATAACTGGAAACTGGGTTCAAAAGGAAAAAACCCTAAGCCCCAGGGGAGTCAGCAACACAGCCTTAAGCCTCAGTTTTGTTACTAATAAGAAGAGTTACCATATTATTACCATTTAAAAAATGAGGATCAGAGAGGTTAAATGATTTGCTTAGAGCCACACAGTATCAGAGGCCAAGTTCTTTCTGACTCCCAAGTCTAGCACTTTATCCCAAGTTACCTTGCAAAGCACTTTACATGTCTTATCTTATGCAATCTTAACAACCCTGGTGAGAGCCAAGTTATTTTGCTTCTCTCACACTCAAGTTTTCCCATCTGCAAATGAGAAGGCTGCAGTAGATGGTTTCTGTGGTCCTCCTTCCTTCTAACTTGGAACAGGATGCATTCTGTGGTCCCCTCCTGGTTCTGACAATCTATAAGGCTACACTGTTTTTAACTCACAGGACCAAGGACAAGGAATCTACCCACCAGCTTTCTTTTACTGGCTTGACCCAACAGGCAGAGGGGTTTATTAATCATGTCAAAAGTTTTGAAGGATTGGGCAAAAGAAGTCGACTTGGCCAGTGTTTGGGGCGCCAAACCCGTGGTCTCAGCCACCCATGCCTGTTATGGGCTGATGCCCTGGGACATTTCAGTTTGACAAAACAACTCTGAAAAGAAACCCAAATTACTGAAGCAAAGAAAAAAAAATTGTAAAAACTGCCTTAAAAATACCGCTTGCCTTTTCCGGAGGCGAAGTGGAGCTGGTTCTCCCTGCAAGTCCTTTTTCTAAGAAGAGGAG
Organism: Myrmecobius fasciatus; assembly: GCA_023553655.1. NCBI lineage: Eukaryota > Metazoa > Chordata > Mammalia > Dasyuromorphia > Myrmecobiidae > Myrmecobius > Myrmecobius fasciatus. The sequence goes on from JAJPUD010008319.1 coordinate 84,834, forward strand.
AGTGGTTATGTGGATTTTTTAAAGTGTGTTTTAGGTTAAATTGGATTTAATCTGGGAAATGAGGCCTGGATTCTATTCCCAGTTCTGCCACTGACTCTGTTGTGTGATCTTGGCCAAGTCACTTCTATGCTTTACCCTTCCCAGACAGTCTCTTTCCCTATAAAATGTAAATTTTCAAAAAGTATTGATTGAACATCAGCCATGTGTAAGCTCTGAACTGAATGGCCCAATAATGCAGATGGTTAAGCCTCAGCGAAGTTTTGTGTTCATTCTCTCCTGGGACTTTGTGGAGGGAAGGGGGAGTTTTTCCAAGTATCATCATTCTCCTTTGGCAGCTACATAGGTGGCCTAGTGGGCAAAGGACTTCAACTCTGATGGCCTTAGTTTCCTCATCTATAAAATGGGATAATATAGTAGCCAACTCCTAGGGTTGTTCTGAGGCTCAAATGAGATAATACTTGTACAATGCTTTGAAAATCTTTAGATGCTTTATCAGTGCTGGCTCTTGTAATATTTTAGATAAGGAGCTGAGGCCTGGGGTAAAAGAGCTAGTAAAAAGTCTTTCTGACTGACTCCCAGCTGAGCGTTCCATTCTCTATGCCATGTTATCTGCAACAGCATTGCTAGGGTATTGGGTCCTGATCATTGATCTGCAACAGACTCATTATTTATTCGTACACAAGTCATTTCTGTTTTCCTATGTAAAGGGGGTAACTCTCTTCTTCAAGGGACTCTTTAGGACCAATCAAGATATCAGATGGGATACATTTATTTTGAAAACTCAAAAGCCCTCCTTGATAAAAATTTGTATTTTTATCTACCCCTCCCATTGGATCAACTTCTTATAGAAACCATGAGGCATAGTGGAGATAACCAGTATAAAAAGGGGCAGTGGGGCTTAGAGGCAAGAACCTTGAGCTGGCAGTCAGATCAACTTCAGGAGCCCTCTCTGGCTTCCGGGTTCAAACATGAAAGCCTCTAGAACCTGCCCCTCTCCCACCTTTCCAGCCTTCCAACACCTTCCTCTGCCCAGCACCCATTCTTTCATCTAGTAACACTGGCCTCCTGGCTGGTCTTAACTCAAGATACAGCATCCCTCAACTCTCAACATTTTCCTTTGCTGTCCTCCATGCTTGGAACACTCCTTATCTCATCCCTTCCAGGCTTCTCTGGCTCTCTTCAAGTCTCCCCTTCTCCAAGAAGCCTTTCCTGATTCCTTTACTACCTCCTGTTGATAATCTCTAATTTATTCTGTCTATATTGTATCTTATTTATCCACAATTGGTTATAATGTTTCTTCCATTAGACTGAGAGTTCCTTGAAGATAGGGACTGGCTCTTGGCCTTGCTTTGTATCCCTAGTGCTTCAGAGTATCTGGCATATAGTAGGCATTTAATAAATGTTACTTGGTAGACAGGTAGAAATAGTGCCAAAAAGGAGATTATTCTCTGATCCTTTCCCAGCAGTTTGGGACAACCCATATTAATAGAAGTTCTTGAGTGGCAGTTTGATGTAGTGAAAAAAAAAAACCAAAACCAAAAAAACACCTTAGTGAGTCTAGAATAAAGAAGATCAAAGTTTAGATCTTGTCTTACTCCTGTGCAGAGAGAAGAGGGGGCAGTTTGGAGAGCATGGTTCAGGAAGAGTTCCTGGATCCAGGAGTAATAGTAGTAGGCAACATTTATATAGCCTTCAAAGGTTTGCCAAGTATTTTATGTTTATTACCTCATTTGAGCCTCTCAAAGGAGGTGGTGGTGATCATCAGTCATTTTCAATTATGTCTGACTCTTCATGACCCCATTTGGGATCTTCATGGGCAAGATACCAAAGAGGTTTGCCGTTTCCTTTTCCACATCATTTTACAGACAAGGAAACTAAGACAAACAGGATGAAGTGACTTGCCCAGGATCATACAGCCAATAAGAGTCTGAAGTCACATTTGAACTCAAGATCTCAAAAGAAGATGATTCTGACTCTAGGCTCAACATTCTATCCAGTGTGTCACCCAGATGTCTCTGGGAAGTAGGTGCTATTATTATTTTTCATTTTACAAACTAGGAAACTAAGGTAAACAGAGATGAAGTGATTTTCCTAGGTTCCCATTACTAGTAAAGAGTCTGAGGACAAATTCAACCTCAAATCAACCTGATGGCAGGTCCACTGTTCTGTCCATCTTGAGCTCTTGGCCCAAAGTCCTCTGGGTAGCTGAAAGTGGAACTTAAATCTTGATTTTTGGATTCTAGTGAGCTTTCCAAGCACCACTGTTTTTGTTACAGTGGGGAAACTGAGGCTAAAGTCAATGGACTGGCACTATTACTAATAAAAATGCCTGACATCTATATGGTGTGCTTTTTTGGGGAGAGGCAATCAGGGTTAAATGATTTATTTAGGGTCACATAGCTAGTGTCTGAGACCACATTTGAACTCAGGTCCTCCTGACTCCAGAGCCAGTGCTCTATCCATGGTGTCACCTGGGTGCTCTCTCATCTATATAGTTAAGATGTTCTAAAAGCTTGATAATGCAAATTATCATTCGAACCCCCCAATAACCCTGTGAATTAGGTTTTCTTATACCCTATTTCATAGATGGGGAAACTGAGGTAAGGTAGTACAAGTCATTTGCCCATGTTTACAGAGCAAGGAAATACCAAAAGTGAAGATCTTAAGCCAGGTTTCCCTGACGTTTCCCTTAGCCCTCTTATCTCCTATCAGGTGGTGACCAGCCAAGACACTGGGAGGGATGATTGGGATAGTCAGAGTATCACAAGATCTGGGGGACTGATGGCAATAAGTTCAGATCAAAGCCAAACCACAGGCCACTAGCATAACATCCATTTCATCTCTTTTCCAACTAGGTTTGCTCAGACACTGCTCAGTTAGTCAATAAACACTGATTAAGCAACTACTATGCACCAGACATTGCATCAAGTGTTAGAAATACAGAGAAAGACAAAAGACAAGCCCTGTCCTAAAGGAGCTCCCAGTCTAGGGGGAGACAACAAGCAAATAGCTCTGTGTAAGCCAGAAATACTAGAAATAAGCAACAGAGGGAAGACACTGAATTAAGAGAGGCTGAGAACAGCTTCATGCAGAAGATGTTATCTTTTTGAAATGGCAGTCTCTGCCTAGCCTCGTGGGTTGGAGAAATGAGAGAAGAAACAAAGGTTTTGATCCTAGTTCTATTACTATTTTGCCAGAATGACCCTGACCCTTTCTCTATGCCTCATTTCCTCCAAAACTAAGGTTCTTGACCTGAGACCCACGAATTTAAAAAAAAAAAAAAAAAGTAAAATTTGATAATCTGTATTTTAGAAGAACTGGTTTACATTGTAATTCCAGGTATTTTATTTTTTGCATTTTGAAAACCTTGTTCTGAGAAGAAGTCCATGAGTTTCCCAAGGGGTGCAGGACCCAAAGACTAGAAGATCTCTCTAAGGTCTCTCCCATATCTGAGAATATGGGAGAACACACACTCATCTACCCATGATCTAAGTTTAACAGCATCTGGAGGAGTTTGACAAGGCAAATTTGAGGGGAGGAATGTGAGTTTATTGAATAAAGAGCTTTTCTTTTTAAACCCTTAAGTGAATGTAGTCTGTAGAAGGCCTGTGGATGAGGAAAGCAAGAGGAGGCCCTCAAGACTGTCCTCAGAGGAGGGAACAGCAGCACTCAGCTATATTTGGCTTGCAAGGGACAGGACACTTATGGGCTTTATTGGACAGAACAGCATTGAGGACAGTGGGTGATGTGTTTTGTTTGGAGTTGAGGACAATTAAGTTCTCTCCACAAGAAGTTGACTTTTCACTTCCTGCATCTTCCCTTTCCATGTCCCTCTGGAAATAGGGACCGAAGAAGGCCATACCCATTTGCCCCCACTTCTTCCTTCTCCCCAACAAGGGGACGGGAGGGATACAGAATTAGGAACCTGTTTCTACCTCTGACAAGTGAAAAGGGACAGTGAGAGCCCCAGGGCCTTCCCTTCCACAGATCCAGGGCAGAGGCTTGAGAAGTTGGGGGAAGAGGGGACACAGGACAATCAGGTCCTCCAGCCCTTTAAACAGCCCCCAAAGACTGCTTACCATGCTGAAGTCTAGCAAGTCACTGAGTTCTTTGTCTGTCCCGACTGCAGCCATCCTGTGCTGCTGATTCATACTCCCACAGACTCAACAGCGGCAACAGCTCCGGAGGGCCTGGAGACACTGTGGGGGATGGGAGGGGGGAAGGAATGGAGGAGATATACACATGTGTTGGGTGGGAGTGAGATGAGGGGGAAAGAGGTGCACAAATGTAAGGGGAAGGGGAAGAGAGAGAGGTGAGGAGGGAGACACAGTGGGGCAAGGGAGGTAGAAAGATTGGGTACAAGAGAGAATGACATGCACAGAGACAGAAATGGGAATCAAGGCCACACACGAGGAGGGGAGAGGATAGAAGAACACACACAGAAGGGAGAGATAGAAGAGGAGGGAAAGACATATACCCATAGAGGGAAGGGGGGACGGAACAGAGGGAAGAGAAAGAGAGAAGTGAGAGACCCAGAGACAAGAGGGAGAGAGACCCAGAGACAAGAAGGAGAAAGAGAGATAGAGCCAAGGAGAACGGAGGATACACATACCCAGAGATAAGAGGAAGGGAGAGACAAATTCAGAGAGAAAGGAGGATAGAGAGCCATAGAAAAAAAAGGGGGTGTGTGTTAGGGCCCATAGAGAAAGAGGGGAAAGATATACATACAGAGAAAAGGAAAGGGGAAGAAAACCTCATCGAGAATGGGAAAGAAAGGAGACCCATAGAGAAAAAGGGGAGATACAGACCCAGAAATAATTGGGGGAGCGCATGGAAGCAACACAAATTCAGAGAAGTTGTGTGTGTGTGTGTTATGGGGAATGGGGAGGTTAGAGAGACAAAAATCCACAGAGAAGGGGTAGAGACAAACCCAACAAGAAAAGGAGACACAGATAAGGAAGAGATACAGACTCATAGAGGTGGGGGGAACAACGACGGAGTGGGGGATACGAAAAGAGGGGGAAGGGAGGGAAAGAGAGAGCAGAGAGCTTTTAATGAAGGCTGAACTCCGGAGGGTGGGGGCGTTGACAGATGAATGTTTTGTAAACGCTAAAAACCCTGGCAAGTCCTTCCCATCTCAAAGGGGCCCCTGGCCGGCTGGGGGCCAGTGCACATGGCGCCCCGGGCGCTGAACAAGTTCCCCATTCAGGTTCACACTCGGATGTTTGTTTTGGGGGCTGCCAGCCTCCCAGCTCTGCTGGGGGTGAAGACAATCAACCAATGAGAAAAGAAGGAGAGGGAGGAAAAATATGGGCCACTCGACTTCCAGGGTGTAGGGCCAGTTATAGCCTTTGGGGGATCTTAAAGGGCCAGCCGGGCCCTTCCCCCTCTTAAAGGGGCAGCCCACTAGGCACCGAACAATGCAGGGACACCCAACCACCACTAAATTAATTCCCTAAACTCCCAGAAGCAGAGATCCAACTTAAAAAAAAAAATTGTAGATATGGTCTTTCCTTCTGGAAATGGGAAGCGGAATTATTGGGGAGAAGACAACTAAGGCTGCTTCCCACTCCGTATTCCCCTGCAAACCCTAGGGTGAAGGTGTGGGGAGAACAGGGACGAGCAGTGGAACTTTCTTAACACCTACAGCCTGAACTCAAATGTGGGGGGTGGGGTAGAAATCAAAATTTCTCCCCTTCTCGGAGCGGCCCCCAGCGCCAGATGTCAGGACGCATTTCAATGAAGTGCACAACACATAAGCGCGCGCACACGCACGCACACACATCCCGAAAAAAAAAAAAGTTAAAAAAAAAATCAAACGAGTAAAACTCAGCTCCTCCCCCCTTCAGTGGGGGGAAGGGAAAGGGTACATGAGGATTTTAAGTGGGTCTAGAGCAGCACCTAGCATACAGTAGACGCTTAATAAACATTTGTTGAATTGAATATGCTCCTCCCCTATAAAACAACAAAAGCCAAGAAAGGCTTTTTATTTAAGGTAACTTGGGAAATAATTGCTCCCCTTCCTCGCCTGGCAGTCCTCGACTCTCTCGGAGGGTCCCCCGGGGGCGGATACCCGCTCAAAAACAAGAAAGGGAGGGAGAAGGGGGTAGCGTGTGGGGTGGGAGCGGAGAAGGGGGGCGTGGTGTGGGGGAGAACTATCCACCTGACTCAGGCTCAGGGAAAAGAAAATTGGGGGGCTGCCTCTAAACTAGATCCCCCCTAAAAAAATCACCCGAGATGTGTTTTTAAATTAACACCCCGCCACGGGAACAAAATGTAAAGGAGAAACTGACCTTTTCCATTTAATCTAGAAAAAGTCCTAACTTCATGAATGAGAATAACTTTTTTCTCCTCAACCCCCTCTCAAAAGCTAACTTGGAGTAGCTCAAGGGAAAGGGGGTCCCGGGGGTGGTGGTGGAATTAAGGCGGGGGGGGGGAGAACAAGTGAAATCGATGAGCTCAGACAGCGGCTGCCAGTCTCTTTCCTCCCTCCGCCCTCCTTGCCCCCACCCTCCCCGCGGCCAGGGCACGGGGAGCCCGGGCGGTGGGGATCCCTTTGAAGCCCACAGAGCGGCCGGGGCGTGTTATGCCTCAATCTGAAATCATTCACAGCAGTTTTGCCGCCGCATGCCAGCGGAGAAAGCCTTTCCCCGAGTTAACGCGGAGCAGATGTTCCACCGTACCCCTCCCCACCCCCGCACCCCCCTCCTTTCTCACCCCCCACCCCATGTACTTCAACCTGAGACACCAGTTAGGAGAGGCACCTTCTTGCATTCAGACAAAAGGGCTTCCCCGCCCCCCCCTCCCGGCCTGTTCCCCAACTCCGGGCCGGGGCCTGCAAATGCCAGTTCTTG
>JAJPUD010008320.1:0-91674 GCA_023553655.1 Myrmecobius fasciatus
ACATTTCATATGCCTCTCTCTGGGTGTATATGGCTTTCTTCACTGAACAATTGGAACTGGTTTGAAACATTTCATTGTTGAAGAGAGCCATCAACATTCATTTTTGAAAGATTTTGAATTCAAAATTTTTCTCCCCACCTCTGATATACGTGTACAGTCATGTTAAACATATTTCCATATTAGTCATGTTGTGAAAGAAGAATCAGAACAAAAGGGAAAAACCATGAGAAAGGAAAAAATCATAAATCATTTTTAAAAAGTGAAGATAGTATGCTTCAATATACATTCAGATTCCATAGTTCTTTCTCTGGATAGGGTTAGCATTTTCCATTTTGAGTCTTTTGGAATTGTCTTGGATCACTGCATTGCTGAGAAGAGCTAAGTTTCTCATAGTTGATCATCACGAATGTTGCTGTCACTTCATATAATATTCTCATTTTGCTCATTTCAATCAGTTCATGTAAGTCCAGGTTTTTCTGAAGTCCACCTGCTCATCATTTCTTATAGAACCATAGTATATAGCATTACAACTTCCAGTTCTTTGCTATCACAAAAATAGCTGCTATAATTTTGTACATGTAGATCTTTTAATGAACTCTTTGGGATACAGATCTTATATCCCAAAGGATCAAAGGGTATGCACAGTTTGATAGCTCTTTGGGCATCGTTCTAAATTCTTCTCTGAAATGCTTGCATCAGCTCACAACTCCACCAACAGTATATGTGTCCCTATTTCCCCACATTCAACATTTGTCATTTTTTTTTCTGTTATTAGTCAATCTGATAGGTGTGAGGTGGTACTTCAGAGTTGTTTTAATTTGCATTTCTCTGATCAATAGTGATTTGAAGCATTTTAAAAAATATGACTAGATAGCTTTAAGTTTTTAATCTGAAAGCTGCCTGTTTATATCCTTTGACCAATTAACAATTGGGAAATGACTTGTATTCTTATAAATTTGACTCAGGCCTCTTTATTTTAGAAATGAGGCTTTAGAAATACTGGCGATATAAAATTGTTTCTCAGCTTTCTGCTTTTGTTCTAATGTTTAGTTGCATTGGTTTTGAAAAACAAACAAAAATTTGCAGTGTTATTACTGAGTTATAGCCAGATATTTCACTTACGCCTTTCTGAGTTCAGTTAAAGAACAAACTATTCAAACTTTATGAAATTTCTTTGGCTAGGGTTTTTAAATATCAAAGAAAAAGACAGTATGCTAATTAGAAACCATTATAAAGAATGTTCTGTCAAATTGATCTGTTGTGATTTGGTGGTAGATTGAAAGGAAACAATGGCTTTAATAAATATTTTCTTTAGTAATGTTTCTGAACCTGTTTCAAGTGATATTAAAAAAAATGGATGATATAATATAGCAATCAGTGTAATTTTTAGCTCTTAGAATCTGGATTCAAACTCAGATCATCTGATTTAAAATCCAGTGTCTTCTGGAACATTAAAAACTTCTTTGCCTGGCATTTAAGATTCTAGACAATCTGCCAGCACCCTACCTGTTTTCATTTTTATGAATATTACTCCAATTTATGTATTTGGCCTTCTTAGCCAAACTGGACTGATTATTCTTAGCCTCCAGAACACAACCTGTACTTTCCTATAAAATATTCAAGGATAAAGAGAAAAGAGACAGGAAAAAGAAAGATTGAGTAAGTGAAGGTGGGAAGGAAAAAAGGAAAGAAGAAAATTGAACAATATATGTTGGAGAGCTGTTTAGTGTCATTAATAGTTGCATAAAGTGCCACCTGGAAGCACAAGAGCCATCGATTATCCGGTATTGTCTATAGAATTGTTAGGTGAATAGTAATTGTTCATAGTTTGTACTCAAGCTATTACATTGATAAGCCTCAGGGGAAAATAATAATCTAAAGTAGTCTATGCAAGACACAATATTGTTTAACATTTTTACAGTAATAAAACATCTTTATTATTAAAATTATAGATGACATCAACTTATGATATATGCCTACTGTGAAAGGTTAGGATCAGAGTCAAAACAATTTTAATAAGTTGAAGCAGTCAGAAATAAATAGAATGATAAAATGTTTTATTTAACTAGTTGTAAAGCAAGACAAATTATAAGTGTGCCTCATTTTAACAAAAACAAACTATATAATTAAAGGAATTTAAATACCAAGCAGAGGAGTTTGTATTTGAATTTAAATACCAAGCAAGAGATAATAGAGAGGCAGAAGACTGATGTGTTGAAAGAACATTACTTTGGCAGCTTTTTTGCAAGATAAATTCCAGAAAGGAGAACTTTGAGACAGGGAGATCAATTAGGAGATCATTGAAATAGTTCAGATGAGATGTGACATAATATAGAAAATGTTTGTGACTGAAAAAAATAAGTGCTCTACTGGATTATAAGATGAATATGCATTTTAACTATTTTTTTATATTTGTGTGATTCTGAAGGACACTGATAAGGAGTTAAAAGCTGAATAGCATTGGAGTTAAATGTCCAAAGACCTATGTTCAGATCTCAACTTTCATAATTTACTGTTTTGTAATTTTGGGCTAGTCTTAACCTTTTGGGGGCTTCATTTTCTTAATCTTTAAAATGAAGAGGTTGTACTAGATAGCCTCTAAGGTTTTTTCTAGCTCTGAAATCTATGGAACTATTATCTCTTGATTATTATACCTATTTTTGAATTTCTTTTTTCTTTTCTTTTCTTTTCTTTTTTTTTTTTTTTTTTTTTTTTGCTGAGGCAGTTGGGGTTAAGTTACTTGCCCAAGGTCACACAGTTAGGACTTGTTAAGTGTCTGAGGTCAAAATTTGAACTCAGGTCCTCCTGACTTCAGGTCTGGTGCTCTATCCACTGTACCATATAGCTGCTCCTGAATTCCTTAAATTTAACAGACTGGAATACGAAGAAAAGGTAAAGAAAACTAAGGTTATTTAGATAAGAAGTTTATAGGCAACTTAATAACTGTCTTTAAATAAAAAAACTTTTTTAATGAGTAATGGTCACCAGCTGTTGTTTCTATCCACTGAATATAGAGTAAGAGCAATGAATTTAGACTGTAGTAGGAGGAGCTTTACATACATAAAGAATTTACTGACTGAAAGGTTTCTGAAAGAAATTCCATCATTGTATTAATCTTCCTTGAAAGTTTAATAATAGTTTCTTATTTAGAATATCGAATTGCCTCTACTAGATGAAATCTCAAGATACCTTCTAGTTCTGTGAGAAGGTAAATATATATTTGGTTATCTTGAATTTTATGCTTTTTGTATACTACAGGGAGGTGCTGCTGGTACAGGTTAGTAGTTACTCAGTAAATATTTGTGAATTTAGTTGTCCAATTTGGGGCAATATTCTTATTTGAAGTAACTCAAAGTTCCATATATGTTTGTGATAATTACTATCTTGAGAGAGGTAGTATATTGTGTATCAGCAGAGATTTTTGTGTTAACCATATGGAAATATGTAAACATGATTAAGTGGAGCCCAGAGATGAATCTTAAGTTACCAAAAGAAGCCTTAGAAAGGTATGGACATAATCTCACAATATAAAATTGACTGTAAGTGGTTACAGCTCTTATGCCTATTCTCTTCTCATAACTTGTAATTGGTGTAATTCAGAAACCCCCTTTTAGAGTTATTTGCTTATGAGAGTGTTATTAGAAGGTATTATAAGTCTTTCCCAATTTTACATGTAGACTTTGTGTGAATGAAGATTATAAAGGCCTCTGACCCTTGAGGCCAGAAGAAGCCTTGTTTCAGTCAGAATGAAACCTTTGTAAGATGTGTTGTGTTGCAAAAGGCATTTCCTGTATAGTCAGAGTGAAAATTGTGAATTAGAATTATTCATATAGGTAACTAAAAGCCTAGGCAGGGTTGATATGATGCCAGGATATTTTCGTATCAATTCTCACTTCTAAAATCTTGAGGAAATAAATATAGAGCATTTTCTATTAGGAATAACATTTTAAAGAAATTAGATTCTCTTTTAGGTGAGTTAATGATATTTAAGTTCAGTACCTCACTACATTGAAGATTTCTTATGTTTTATGTTATTGAAAAATAAACTTATTATATATCTACCTAAATTTGCTACTGCTTCTTAATTTACCATATATTTCTTTTTATGGCACCATTATAGAAAGGTACCCTGTCTCCTTATTTTCTTAGTCTTAGTATTATCTTTGGTGCTTCCTCCCTCTATCACTTTTCACATCCAATGAGATAACAGTGAATGACTTTTGATTCTTTTTCTGTAACATCTTTCACAGCTCTTCCTTCCTCCATCTTCCTAATGCCATCATGTAGAGGCCCTTATTACTACCAGCCCATAAAAGTACTAGATCCTGCTAGCAAGTATTCCTTTTTCTTCTGTATCATCCTTGTTCTGCTTCTCTAGGCATTTGTTCCAAACTCTTTTTCATCAGACCACCTATATCAGAGGTGTCAAAACATATTGGCTGCATGTGGCCTGCAGTATTTTAAAGTGTGGCCTAAACCATATTAAACTGTAATTGGGAAATACTTAACAAAATAAATAAAAATGTAATAAAATACAGATAACATTTTATTTTAAAACTAACTCAAAATGTGGACCACAGAGATCTTTATATATATATTAGTAGCCCCCATTTCTGTCTGCATTTGACCAATGTCATTAATTTCTTCTTCCTCTTGGCAAAAACTAGAGAATTTCTTTGTATTTTTCTTTACTCTTCACTCTAAATAATGTGAGCATTAACATCAGTCTGCTTTACTGTCAGAGGCAGAAATGGTCTTTGCCTCTCAATCCACTTATATCTTTAATCTCATTGGCTTCTTCCTTACTACTTATTACAAACATGCTCACATCTCTTTCATCCTTAAAAAAAAAAAATGATATCTCCTGAAACTTAGAAGATGAAGTTATCTGCCCTCATGTCCTTTTTCTTCACCTTTTATACTTCTAAACCACATGTTATCCTCCTTCCAACCAAGGATAATCAGTCTTATCTTTCTTAAATACCAAATCTAATGGCTTCTTTTTATCCTAATGTTTATCTCTCCACAGAATTCCACACTATTAACCCATTTCTTCCTCTTAGACCTCTTGCCTAACTTTTTTCTTTTTTTTTTTATGTGCAATTCTTTTAAGCATATTTCCACAATTATCATGCTGCACAAGAAAAATGATATCCAAAAGAAAAAAAAGAAAAGGAAGACAAAAGACAAGCAAACAACATAAAAGGTGAAAATACTATGTTGTAATCTACCTTCAGTCCTCACCGTCCACTTTTTGGCTGCAGATTTGCTTTTCTTGAAGTTACTAGACTTGGTCTTCTTCCTTACCTTCTGGCTAGTCCACCATTCTCTTTAGAGGATCATTGTGTCATTTAATTGCCCCAATGGGTATCTCCTATAACATAAGAGGTTAAGCAAAATAATTCATATTGGCTAATTACTTATTTTTTACAGTTTTAGACCATCATCTTTTTGCCAAGAGGTGGATGGCATGTTTCATCTTTAGTCTTCTGAGGTTATGATTGGTCATTTCATTGATCAGAATTCTGTAGTGTTACAGAATTGTTTTCTTTTCCATTATTGTAGCCATTGTATCAATTAATTCCCCCTGCTTTTACTCATTTACTCTGCATCTGTTCGTACAGATCTTCCCATGTTTCCCTGAATTTATTATAGTCGTTATTTCTTAAAGCTCAGTACTCCTGTTATATTCTTGTACCACAATTTGTGTAGCCACTCCCCAGTTGATTACCTAGTCTTAAATCTCCTTATCCCTCTTTTCTTTCTTCTTATGAATTCAACTCTCTTGATACATACTCTGTGTAGATGACTTCCCTTTATATTTGATCTCATTCTCTGTTTACTAATTCTGCATCAACAACTATCTATTGGACATATCCATCTAGATAATAGGCATCTAGAATTTGTCTAAAATAGACCTTTATTTTATTCCCCCAAATTCTCCCTTCTTCCTAACTTTGTTATTTCTTAACTTCTCTTTTTTGTTTCCCCAATGCCCTTCCAATTACCCAGTTTCCTAACCTTAAACTCATCCTCAATTTCTTCCTTTTCCTCAGTTCTCATTTTTAATCAGTACCAAACTGTATTGATTGAACTTCTGTAACATGTATTAAATCCATCCCCTTTTCCCTGCTTACATATCTACTACCCTAGTTCAAGTTTGTACTATTTACCATAGCTTCCTAATTGATCTACTTGTCAAGTTTGCACTTTCTGAGCCATCCTCCATATAGCTACCAAAGTGACACATCTAAGGAACATTTCTGTGTTACCCCTTGTTCAAGAAACTCTTATTGGCTCTGCTCTTTCACACTTCTAGATCCAGATTTTTTCCTTTGGCTTTCAAAGTTCTTCACAATCTGATTCCAGCCTCAAGTTTTCCAAACTCTTCTTATACTCCTGAATTATGGCTGAACCTAGTTACTGTTCCCTGTACATAATATTCCTTCTTCATATCTTTGTACAGGAAGCCTGGAATTAACTTCCTTCTCAATTCTGCCTCTTCAAATTTCAGGTAAAGCACTGTATTCAATAGGAATTATCCAGAACAAATTCCAGCGCCACCCTACTCCTGTCCATATTTGTGTATATAGATACATGCGTGTGTATGTGTGTGTATTATATGTGTATATATGCATGTATGTATATGTGTGTAGAAAATATTTAATTTTCTAAATGTTTCTTTTCTCCTACCCCAATAGAATTTAAGCTTTTTGAGAATAGGGACTGTTTTTCGTTTGTTTGTAACACCATAATAGGCAAGTAATAAACGCTTGTGAAATTGAACTGCTTCCACGATAATCTTTCTTACACATAGGTGGTCTAGTTATACCATCCTCCTTAAAAATCTTCAATGAAAACACCTTTTGACTCTTCAGTAAAGGTCAGGATTTAGAGCTAGAAGGAATCTGAGAAATCATAATATATTTAACTTTGAAGGGGAACTCAGAAGTGTAGAGTTAAGTCCTTTTGATTATAAATCTCTGCTCTTAGGCCACGTTGCATTGAAAGATATTCTACAATCCAGCTCTAAACTTAATTTATCTTATATTGTTCCTTCCCTGCATTTTTATGTTCTGACCAAACTGCAGTCTCTTGGCAATAAATATCTTGTTAGTCTTGCAGTTAAAGCTTTATTTTTAGAACATCTATATGGATAAATTTTCAACATTAACCCTTGCAAAACCTTGTGTTCTAATTTCCTTCCCCCATCACCTCCCCTAGATGGCAAGTAGTCCAATATAATGTTAAAAGTGGTAGAAATATGTTAAATCCAATATATGCATACATATTTATACAGTTACCTTGCTGCATAAGAAAAATCAAATCAAACAGGAAAAATGAAAAAGAAAATAAAATGCAAGCAAACAACAAAGTGAAAATTTTATGTTGTGAACCACACTCAGTTCCTGCAGTCCTCTCTCTGGGTATAGATGGCTTTTTTCTTCACAAAATCATTGGAACTGGCATCAATCATCTCATTGGAAAGAGCCACATCCTTCAGGAATTGATCATCATATAGTCTTATTGTTGCTGTGTACAGTGATCCTCCTGATTCTGCTGATTTCACTCAGCATCAGTTCATGCAAGTCTCCCTAGGCCTCTCTGAAATCATCCTACTGGTCGTTTCTTACAGAACAATAATATTCCATGACATTCATATACCATAATTTATTCAGCCATTCTCCAATTGATGGGCAGCCATTCTCCAATAGATGGGCATCCATTCAGTTTCCAGTTTCTAGCTACTACAAAAAGGGCTGCCACAGACATTTTTGCACATATGGGCCCCTTTCCCTCCTTTTAAAATCTCTTTGGGATATAGGCCCAATAGAAATATTGCTGGGTCTAAGGGTTTGCACAATTTGGTAGCTTTTTGGGCATAGTTCCAAATTGCAGCTTGTACTTTTTCTCATTCTCTCATGCTATCTTCTGCATGAAGTTTTCCTTGATCCTCCTCTGTTGGTAATGGATAATCTCTTCTAGCACTTTTTTTTTGGGGGGGTGCCTTTTTAATGTCATGTTTTATATCTATATTCCTTCATTAAGACTACTATAAACATCATGAAAGAACAGACCTTATGTAAGCCTTATGTAAACTATCTCCCCTCCCATGCCCTGAAATGGTGCTTTTGCATACAATAGGTACTTCATAAATGTTGAATGAATATGGAACATTGTAATTGAGTACTATTCAGTGTTAGTTAATATGGCATATATATGATTGGGTTTCATATAGGATGCTTTTGAAGGAAATAATACAACTTGTAGCAAAGTGAAGTAATTTTGATTTCTCTTAATTCTTAAATAAGTTGTCATTTGAGAAATTCTGAGAACTGGAAATCTAATTGTATTCCTGTTATTCTTTAACTTTTAATTGCTAGTTGATACAGGTATAAATTCAGAAAGCAGGTGATATAAAACAAAACATTTTTGTTAATATTTCTTGATTCTACTTTAAAGTCTGTAATGTTGTGACTAATAACTAGTATCTCTCCATTAAATACTACTAAATCTGATCTTCCTTAGGATTTTAGTTTAGGCTATTAAGTATGATTTGATGGTCTGATAAGCTTTTGTTTAATTATTTATAATGAAAATAAAATACTAAATTAGGGGTAATTTTAGGTTTGAACATAATTTAAGGGAATTACTTAGGAGTTGATATGTTTTGGATTTTTTTATGTAGTAACTTTGCTTTGCCAATTTGAGATGCTCACTTCTAACATTTGACATAATAGTATTGCTCCCTCAGAATGCTGTTTTCCAGTTTTATAACCCTGGCTTACCTGTGGCAGTTGTTGTAGCTTTCGGATTTCCTAAATGTTATTTCAATTACTACTAGATTTACCGTGTGACAGGAACTTCTGTCCTACTTTTCTAGGAAGTGATAAGCTCCAGTATAATAATTTGTCTTCCAGAATAAAAAGAAAACAAATATGAAGAAACAAACATATGATAATATAACTTGAAGATGAATTAAGTTCCTGAAGGAATAAAATGTAATGAAATTTAAGTTGGCAGTACAATATTAGACACTTTATTTTCCCAACCCACTCAAGTACATCCAGTCTTTTTGTAGTGTTTTTTTCCACACAAAGAATAAATCCTGTAATTGTGATAATTAATTTATCAGTTAACTGGGTATGTTTCTTCCACTCCAGTAGGCAAATAAACCATTTCAGACTTGGCATCAGGGAAGTCTGGAAATAATGACATCTTTAATTTTCTTTGTTTTGAAAATTTCTTTGAGTAGCAAGGGAATCCTTGTTATCCATACTGTATACAATTGTAAAGTTGTGCATTCATTATTCTTCAGACTTGTCACAAATTAATTACTTGTTTTATGAATTTGCTCTTGAATCTTTTAGAAATTTCATTTATATATATACACATATGTGTATATGTGTGTATATATATATATTTACATGACCTTCATTTCCAAAAATAACCCCAGTTCTCCATTGCAAGAGAGCTGTCCCTTATAATAGAGAATAAAAAGGAAAAGGGAAAAAAGAACACTTCAGCAAAATTAACCAGGATATTAACTAAGTATGGCTTTTTTTTTTTTTTTTCAGTGTTCCCATTCTCTTAACTCAGCAAATTCAGATTGGAAATGTTGCTTCTTTTTCTGCAGAGAGATAAAGGACTAACTTTCCTTAATTGCATCCCTGTTTTGAACATCTTGGTTTTTTTTTTTTGTTTGTTTTTTGCTTTTTGCTGAGGCAATTGGGGTTAAGTGACTTGCCCAGGGTCACACAGCTAGGGAATATTAAGTGTCTGAGACTACATTTGAACTCAGGTCCTCCTAACTTCAGGGCTGGTGCTCTATCCACTGCTCCACCTAGCTGCCCCGAACATCTTGTTTTAATAGTGGAGACTGCCATATATGAAAGTGGGTGAGGGAGATGTCAGATCCATGTTTTCATTCAAAAGCAAAATGGAACAAGCATCTTTGACCTTCAAGTGACAATTATCTCTATGTGGGATTGTAATTTTCCCTTGAAAACTGAAAATATGAAAAAAAATTCATTTTTCTTTGTTTTTAATCCCAAGCAACATTTTTGTGCCATAGTATTTCATATCAGGTAAGGGAGAACCTATTTAAGATATATTTCCCATGTTGTGCTTGACAAATTACTAATATCTTCAAATTAATGATGCACCACTAACTACAGAAAACCTTTCTCTACTTCTCTGGCTTTCTGTGAATGGAATGTTAATATCAATTTAGTACTTGAATAAATTTTCTTAAGTGCTTTGCTAATCAGTAGTCATGTGCAGGGATTTTAGGGATCATCTTGATAGAATTGCTTCTGTTAAGTTATAGTTGGAATAAATCACCTTTTTTGTGGGTCAGCAGTATTAAATCCAGCCTCACACTCTTATTGCCTGTGTGACCTGGGCAAGTCACTTAATCTCTGTTTTCCTCATCTATATAATGGGGATGATAGCACCTACCTCTCAAAGTTGTGATGAGGATAAACTGAGAATATTTGTGAAGTGCTTTACAAACCTTAAAGCACTATGTAAATGCTGACTATTTTGTTGAGTTTTCCCCCGTTGGAACAGTTGCAAATACTATACAATATGAAATGAGAAATATGAGACCAAAAAATTAGGAACAATTTGGCTCTAAGATATTGAAATAGTGTGCTTAGGACATCCTTCAGAAAGCTGAAAGAATTAAAAATACAGCAAGAATTTATACTATAATTGCATTTGCAATATACTTCTGGAAATCTGTGACATAGTATAGTAGAAGGAGTATTATAAATAAGCAGACCTAGGTTCTAGTCCTGCCCTTAGGACATACCTAACAAATCAGGTACCCTCTGTATCTCAGTTTGTTTCTATAAAATCAGGATAATACCTGCCCTGTCTCATTTCATTAGACTGGTGAGGGTCACATGAGATAACATACATATGTGAAAGCATTTTTTAAAATTGTAAATGCTAAATAAGTTATTGCACATTGAAGTTATGATTTAGAATTAACATTAGTAGAACTATAATAGTTTTGCTTTTTAAAAAAGAAAAAAGGAGATGCCATGTTATTTGAAATTCTTCATTCAAAGCATGATTTAAATTCATACTGGTGTCAGGAATGGCTAGGTAGAGCAGTGGAGAGAGCACCAGTCCTGAAATCAGGAGGACCTGAGTTCAAATATGGTCTCGGACACTTAACATGTCCTAGCTGTGTGACCCTGGGCAAGTCACTTAACCCCAATTGTCTCAGGAAAAAAGAATACTGGTTAGATTATTTTCTTATCTCCTCTTACATTTTTTCACAGTCCTCTCTGGGTTAGGAGAACATCCTTCTCCAATCTGTCATTTGAATATTCTTCAAAATATCACTTAGGTATCATTTCCTCTGTAAAGCATTTTCTGACTTCTTCCAGCTAGAAGTTATCTCGACCTCTCCTTAGCTCTCATATTTAAAAAAAAAAAAAAAAAACAACAAAACCCTATTTCCTATAGTAGTCTAATTTGTATTACTATTTGTGGAACTTTTTTTATTATATTTCATTTTTTAATCTCCCAGAATTTAGCACAGTGCTGTATGCCTAACAAATTCTTGCTGAATTGACTCTTTTTGGGAACCTGTTCTTTTATAACAAAATGAGATCTCTAACTTAGTATTTGTCCATTGCAATTTCTAAAACTTTCTCCCCCAAAAGGGGGGAGGACATTTTTCCTACATTTAGATTATTACAGTGTCCTCTTAGCTGATGAGCTCTATTAAATCTGTCCCTCTAATTATACTATGTCTAGAATAATATTCATCAAATATAATATCTTCATTTTTTTCCATGCTTGGGACCCTGTTACAAGAGTTGGTAGATTGTAGGTACTAAAAGAGGTACAATGTGTTGATTTTCTTTGCTCAATTGTATTTTGTTACAAGGGAAGTTTTATTATCTTTGCCTCAGTTTCCTCAACTCCAAGGATAATAATAGTATCTACTTCACAGGGTCGTAAGAATTAAATGAGATATTTGTAAAAAAGTGTTTAGCACATAGATGTTATTTAAATACTTATTTCTTTCTCCTTTCCCCTTTACTAGTTCCCTCTTTCTAATAATACCTCTTCTGACCTTTCCATTATTCAATTGAAAGCACTTTATGAACTCCCTTGTCCTATACTTTTCTGGGCTAATTCACCAGACATAAGTGCCTCCTATGTATAAGGTGCTGTTTTTCTCTTATTACTTGTTCACTATAACTCTGTGGCCAATTGGGGTTTGCTAATTCCTACTTTTCTTCTTTAGCACCTTAATTTTTTTTTTCTATCTTGAACACATTCCTTTTCTTACTGATCAGTCTTGTTAATTATATAAAGAATTCTGTAAACCTTAAAGTGCTAAATATATGTCATTGTTATTAACATTTCTTTCAAGCTTTGGCTTAAAATTCATTGTCTCCATTCTCCTCTATTCCTTTCTTCTTCAGCACATATATATCGAATTTGAAGTATATTAGTATGTGTCAATGTGTGAGTATATATAACATTAAATTACACTTAAGATTTTGTTATTCGCACCCCATTTCATTAGTTGATTATATCTTTAACAATTGAAGTTTAAGAATTAGGACCGTGTTTTCTTATTCTTTGGAATCCTCCCTCCCTCGATGTCAAGTACTGTATATAATATAGGTATTTGATAAATGTAGACCTTAATTATAGTATTTTGATTTCTCCTATAATCTTCCTAATCCTTTTGCTTCTTAAATCATCTCAATTATGTTTGAACATCATTAACTGTTACAGTCTTGAATCTAGTAAAAAGATTTTTGTAAAGAGAGGCATAAAAGTTAAAGTGCTAGAAGTATTGATTTCTTACTGTGGAATAAATTCCCAAAGGGGAAGTGTTATTATTTTTTAACTATAGCTATTGAGATTCACAGTATACCTGGGAGTATTTGTATAAGTGTCTGTTCACTCATCCCCATTTATTATCAGAATTGGGACAGGCATGCTGGGTAGCTATTTAATAATCTATCTTGGTGATCAAGAGTTTTAGTTGAAACCTCAATTTAAAGAGAAAATCTGGAAGAACAACTAAAAGGAAGAAAGGTTTTCTCTTCTGTTTACCTAAGCAGGTTCTAAAGTGAAAATGGGAAAAACGATTTGTGTATATAATAGTTTTCTCACTACCGAAGATGAGCAGTCTTTGGGTCCTTTAAGGACTTTCCTGTAGTATTTCTGTTTTATAATTATTCTTCCTTTTGAAAATGTTGGAGTTAATTTTAGTGTATTTATTTACATCTCTAGGGGACCGTGCATAGAGAGAATGGAAATAGTTGAATGAAAAATTTACCAGCTTCCTGATATTATAATCTGTATTTTGAGATTACAAAAATGATTCAGGTTTAGATTACCTGATCACTGATTTCTGACACTAAGTTAATGCATAATTATAGTATTAAGGGACAGAAAATTAGTTTTCCTTGAATAGTATTTTATGTAATAGTTGAAAGAAAATTAGTCCGATAGATGCCTCTGAACTGAATATTGGCCTTTCATAGTGAGCTTTTATCATTAGTTTATTTTAATTGGTTTGTTGAGAATACTAATGAATGCTAGAACCCTTGACTTGTCCAAGATGTTTAAGTGATATATGTCAGTCAAAAATAAATGATTATAAGTTTTTGCTTATGTCTCAGGCATAGTGAGGGATTGAGAGAAAGGTTAGAGCACGGTCTTGTCCTGTAGTAGCTTATACTTTAATAGGGCATCTAAGTATTAATACCCAAAATACAGCACTTTGATCAGCTCAAAAAGCAAAACCCCTATAATGAGTGTTTTTCAAGAAAACAGATTGATTTTTATTTTTGTACTGTTCCTGGGAACCTACAATACGCTCTTCCCCTTCCTAACTTGATGGCCCTTTTCTTACACAGTTCAAATCCCACTTTGTACCAGAGGCTTCTCTCATTCCTTCCTGTTGCTGATGCCATCCCTCTGAGATTATTTCTCATTTACACTATATATTGTATGTACACAGTTATTGTTGCATTTTGTTTCATTCATTAGAATGTGAAATCTTTGAGGGCAGAGCACTTCATAATTCCCAGAGCTTTGCTTGCATATGATAGGTAGTTAATAAATTTTTGTTGTTGTTGATTGTGAGATCTAATTCTGGTTCATTCTTGATAGAGTTAATCTAAATAATATTAAAACTAGAAGTTACTATCTCTTAGTTTGGGGAGTAGAAAATGTGAATTCTATGCAAACTTTTTTAAATTAGATCTGTAATTTCAATGGTGAAAAATACACCTTCTGAACAACTTTTCTCTGCAACTTACAGTTTTAGAGTCACTTCTGTAGGCACATTATTAATCCATAAATAAAAATATATGTTCTTTTAAGAATGTTTTATGATAATAGCTTTTTATTTTCCAAATTACAGGCATAAATAGTTTTCAATATTCACCCTTGCAAAAGCCGTGTGTTCCAAATTTTTTTCCCTCCCTCCCCACTTCCTTTCTCCCCTAGACAGCAGGTAATCCAATATAGTTAAACATGTGTAATTCTTCTAAACATATTTCCTTATTTATCTTCTTGCACAAGAAACATTAGATCATTGGAAATTAGTATGGAAGAAACTAGGCATTGACCCACACCTAACACCATATACTAAGATAAGGTCGAAATGGATTCATGATCTATACATAAAGAATGATATTATAAACAAATCAGAACAATGTAGGATGGTCTACCTCTCAGACCTGTGGAGGGGGAAGGAATTTGTGACCAAAGAAGAACTAGAGATCATCATTAATCACAAAATAGATAAATTTTTTTTTACTTTTTTTTTAAATTTTATTTTATTTGCATAACATAATGTGTGGGTAATTCTTCAACAATAACCCTTACATAGCTTTCCATTACAAATTTTTCCCCCCAACTTCCCCACCCCTTCCCTAGATGGCAGGATATCCACTACATGTTAATTATGTTAAAATATTGGCAAATCGAATATATGTATACATATTTCCAAACTTATCATTGTTGTGCAAGAAAAATCTTATCTACACAAACGATATATCAGATAAAGGAAACACAATGTAAGCAAACATCAATCAAGGAGTATGAGAATGTTATGTTGTGGTCCACATTTCGCATCCCTCTCTCTGGGTGTATATGGCTTTCTTCAGTGAACAATTGGAGGTGGTTTGAAACATATCATTGTTGAAGAGAGCCATGTCCATCAGAATTAATTGTCATATAGTACTGTTGTTGCCGTGTATAATGATCTCCTGGTTCTGCTCATTTCACTCAGCATCAGTTCATGTAAGTCTCTCCAGGCCTCTCTGAAATCATCTTGCTGGTCATTTCTGACAGAACAATAATATTCCATAATGTTCATATACCATAATTTATTCAGCCATTCTCCAATTGAAGGGCATCTATTCAATTTCCAGTTTCTAGCCACTACAAAAAGGGCTGCCACAAACATTCTTGCACATGTGGGGCCTTCTCCTTCCTTTATGATTTCTTTGGGATATAAGCCCAATAGAAATGCTGCTGGGTCAAAGGGTATGCACAGTTTGACAACTTTTTGAGCATAGCTCCAAATTGTTCTCCAGAATGGCTGTATCCGTTCACAGCTCCACCAACAATGCATCAGTGTCCCAGCCCTCCCACAACCCCTCCAACATTCATCATTAACTTTTCCTGTCATTTTAGCCAATCTGACAGGTGTGAAGTGGTACCTCAGGGTTGTCTTGATTTGCATTTCTCTGATCAACAGTGATTTGGAGCACCTTTTCATATGACTATAAATAGTTTTAATTTCATCCTCTGAAAATTGTCTGTTCATATCCTTTGACCATTTATTGATTGGAGAATGGCTTGAATTTTTATAAATATGAGACAATTCTCTATATATTTTAGAGATGAGACCTTTATCAGAACCCTTGAATGTAAAGATGATTTCCCAATTTAAAATAGATAAATTTGACTATATCAAGTTAAAAAGTTTTGTACTAACAAAATGAATGCAGACAAGATTAGAAGGGTAGCAATAAACTGGGAAAATATTTTTACATTCAAAGGTTCTGATAAAGGCCTCATTTCTAAAATATATAGAGAATTGACTCAAATATATAAGAATTCAAGCCATTCTCCAATTGATAAATGGTCAAAAGATATGAACAATTTTCAGATGAAGAAATTGAAACTATTTCTAGTCACATGAAAAGGTGCTCCAAATTACTATTGATCAGAGAAATGCAAATTAAGACACCTCTGAGATACCACTACACACCTGTCAGATTGGCTAAGATGACAGGAAAAGATAATGATGAATGTTGGAGGGGATGTGGGAGAACTGGGATGCTGATACATTGTTGGTGGAACTGTGAACGGATCCAACCATTGTGGAGAGCAATCTGGAACTATGCTCAAAAAGTGATCAAACTGTGCATACCATTTGACCCAGCAGTGTTTCTACTGGGCCTATATCCCAAAGAGATTTTAAAGGAGGGAAAGGGACCCACATGTGCAAAAATGTTTGTGGCAACCCTTTTTATAGTGGCAAGAAACTGGAAATTGAAAGGATGCCCATCAATTGGAGAATGGCTGAATAAATTATGATATATGAA
This sequence comes from Myrmecobius fasciatus, assembly GCA_023553655.1. Classification (NCBI taxonomy): domain Eukaryota; kingdom Metazoa; phylum Chordata; class Mammalia; order Dasyuromorphia; family Myrmecobiidae; genus Myrmecobius; species Myrmecobius fasciatus. The sequence goes on from JAJPUD010008320.1 coordinate 16,611, forward strand.
TGTCATGGAATATTATTGTTCTGTAAGAAACGACCAACAGGAGGATTTCAGAGAGGCCTGGAGAGACTTGCATGAACTGATGCTGAGCGAAATCAGCAGAATGAGAACATTATACACAGCAACAAGACTATACGATGATCAATTCTGAGGGACATGGTTCTCTTCAACAATGATGTGATTCAAACCAGTTATATTGTTCAGCGATGAAGATAGTCATATACATCCAGAGAGAGGCCTGAGGGAACTGAATGTGAACCACAACTAAGCATTTTAATGCTTTCTGTGAATATTTCCATGCATTTTGTTTTCCTTCTTAGGTTTTTTTTTTCCTTTTTCTAGATCTTGTGCAGTAAGATAACTATAGATATGTGTACATATATTGGATTTGTCATATAATTTATCATATTTAGCATGTATTAGATTACCTGTCATCTAGGGGTAAGGGGTGGGGGGAAAGAGGGGGAAAGCTTGGAACAAAAAAAAAAGTTTTGCAAAGGTCAATGTAGAAAAATCACTCATGTTTTGTAAATAAAAAGCTTTTAATAATTAAAAAAAAAAGAAAAGAAAAATCAGATCAGCAATTTTGATGGACGTGACTTTTCAAAAATGAGATGATTCAGACCAGTTTCAGTGATCTTGTGATGAAGAAAGATATCTACACCCAGATTAGGGGACTATGGGAACTGAGTGTGGATCACAACATAATATTTTCACTCTTTTTGTTGTTGTTGTTGTTGTTAGCTTGCATTTTATTTTCTTTCTCATTTTCATTTTTCCTTTTTGATCTGATTTTTCTTGTGCAGCAAGATAATTGTATAAAGATGTATGCATATATTGAATTTAACTTGTATTTTTATCACGTTTAACATCTAGGAGAAGAGGTGCAAAAAAGGAGAGGAATACAAGGTTTTTCAAGGATTAATGTTGAAAAATTATCCATGCATATGTTTCGAAAATAAATGGCTTTACTCCAAAAAAAAAAAAAAAAGAAAGAAAAATCAGATCAACAGGGGAAAAAATGAGAAAGACAAAAACAAGCAAGCAAACAATAACAAAAAAGGTGAAAATACTATATTGTGATCTACATTTCAGTCCCATAGTCCTCCCTCTGGATGCAGATGGCTCTCTCCATCACAAGTCTTTTGGAATTGCCCTGAATCACCTCCTTGTTGAAAAGAGCCAAGTGCATCATAGTTGGTCATCAAAATCTTGTTGCTGTGTGCAATGTTCTCCTGGTTCTGCTTATTTCACTTAATATCAATTCATGTAAATCTCTCTGGGCTTTTCTGAAATCATCCTGCTGATAATTTCTTACAGAACAATAATATTCCATAACATTCATATACCATAATTTATTCAGCCATTCTCCAAAGGATCGGCATCCATTCAGTTTCCAGTTTCTATCCACTACAAAAAGGGCTGCCACAAACATTTTTGCCCATGTAATTCCCTTTCCTTCCTTTAAGATCTCTTTGAGATATAGGCCCAGTAGAAACACTGCTGGCTCAGAGAATATACACAGGTTAATAGCCATTTGGGCATAGTTCCAAATTGTTCTCCAAAATAGTTGGATCAGTTCACAGCTCCACCAATAATGTATTAGTGCCCCAGTGTTTCCATATCCTCTCCAATATTTATCACTATTTTTTCTTATCTTACCCAATCTAAGAGGTGTGAAGTGGTACCTCAGAGTTGTCTTAATTTGCATTTCTCTAATCAATAATTATTTAGCATTTTTTCCTATGATTAGAAATAACTTTAATTTCTTCCATCTGAAAATTGTCCATATCCTTTGACCATTTATCAGTTGGGGAGTGGCTTGTATTATAAATTTGAATCAGTTCTCTAAATGTTTTAGAAATGAGGCCTTTATCAGAAATCTGAGATGTAAAAATTTTCCCCCAGTTTTTCTACTTCCCTTCTAATCTTTGTTGCATTAAAACCATTGGTTCTTATTCCTTGATTGATATTTAAAAATAATAGTTCTGCCTAAGAAAGGATATGCTGTAAGAATCTGGTAGAGCTGATTTTTGATCATACATATTTTTTTGCCAACAATAATCTTTTATGTTTTATCAGAACAATATATAAGTGAATGTATTTGTATGTCTTAAATTAATTCAGATAAGGGGTAGCTAGATGGCACAGTGGATAGAGCATTGACCCTGGAGTCAGGAGGACCTGAGTTCAAATCCTGCCTCAGACATTGAACATTTCCTAGTTGTAAGATCCTGGATAAGTCATTTAACCCTAATTGCCTAAAATAATAAGAAACAAACAAGTCAGTTAATTCAAAAGCTCTTCAGTGAAAAAAAAAATTACTTCACTAAAATCCTGATGCAAAAATTAAAATGTGCCTTTTAACAGAATTATAAGATAATCCTAGAGAAAAAAATGGTTATGGAAAAGGTAGCTTGGGAATTGTTCTGTAATAACCCTAAGAGTTAGGGGTAAATAAAAGGAAGGAATTTGAAAGCACATTAATTCAGTAGTTCTCAACATTGGCTCCTAAACAAGAACTTTTGAAAACAAATTTTACTTAGAAAACAAATTAGTGTGATTTAAATCATTTATCAAAGACTTAGTTGCTGATAATGATAATTTTTTTAAAATAAGTATTTCAAATTTTGTCTCAAAGTCTTTTTTATCTTGGGTAGCAAGATAATGTCTAAGAACTTAGTGAACTAGTCTTGGTCTAATAAGGAAAGAACTCTAGTGTTTTTTGCCTTTACTTTGTTCTGGAATTCTGTCAGTGATTACCTTATATAGGGCAAAATTATGTGTAAGAAATAATTCTTTGAAGCCAATTTGTAGTAATGCCTAAAGATGTCTCTTTGCTCCAATTTCAGGGCTATTGAAGCACAGTAAGTTGTATGTTTCATTGAGCCAAACATTATTTCATTCTACATGCTTTTTTTTTGGTCAATTTTAATACATTTCTTTTGATTTCTTTTTGATTTTAGAAAGCCAAGACTAATACATTATTTACATCCCTCTGTTTACCTCTACTCCCAAAGGGTGTGTCAAGGAAGAGAAGAATTTTGTCATTGTAGGCTGTATTCCTACCTCAGTATATTTTCAGCTTGGTTTTCCTTCATTTTAAAGGCCTGGAATAAAATTGGAAGTTCTTTGTCTAAAGATTTGAGGTCTTTTTTTTTTTTTTTTTTTTTTTTTTTTTAAATTTTTTTATTTGCAAAACATGCGTGGGTAATTTTTCAACATTGACCCTTGCAAAACTTTCTGTTCCAAATTTTCCCCTCTTTCCCCCCCACTCCCTCCCCTAGATAGCAGGTAGTCTAATACATGTTAACTGTGTTAAAAATATGTTAAATCCAATATATGTATATATATTTGTACAGTTATCTGCTATATAAGAAAAATTGGGTCTACAAGAAGAAGAAAAAAAAAACCTGAAAAGGGAAACAAAATGCAAGCAAACAACCACAGAAAACATGGAAATGCTCAGTTGTGGTCCACACTCAGTTCCCATAGGTCTCTCCCTGGGTGTATATGGCTTTCTTCATCACTGAACAGTTGGAGCTGGTTTGAAACATCTCATTGTTGAAGAGAGCCATGTCCATCAGAATAGATCATCATATAGTCTTTTGTTGTTGTTGTTGTTGTTGTTGTACTAGATTATTTTTTTATTATTAAAAATTTTATTTGCAAAACATATGTATGGGTAATTCAACATTAACCCTTACAAAGCTTTCTGTTACAAATTCCCCTCCCCACTCCCCACCTCTCCCCTAGATGGCAGGAAATCCACTACATGTTAATCATGTTAAAATACTTGACAAATCAAATATATGTATACATATTTCCACACTTATCATTGTGCAAGAAAAATCATATCTACAAGAAAAAAAAATCAGAAAGGGAGCACAATGCAAGCAAAGATCAATAGAGAGCATGAAAATGTTATTTTGTGGTCCACATTTCATATCCCTCTCTCTGGGTGTATATGGCTTTCTTCACTGAACAATTGTAACTAGTTTGAAACTAAATGAGCCATGTCCATCAGAATTGATCATCATATAAGTATTGTTGTTGCCGTGTATAATGATTTCCTGGTTCTGCTCATTTCACTTAGCATCAGTTCATGGAAGTCCTTCCAGGCCTCTCTGAAATCGTCCTGCTGGCCATTTCTCACAGAACAATAATATTCCATGACATTCATATACCATAATTTATTCAGCCATTCTCCAATTGATGGGCATCCATTCAGTTTCCAGTTTCTAGCCACTACAAAAAGGGCTGCCACAAACATTCTTGCACATGTGGGTCCCTTTCCTTCCTCTAAGATCTCTTTAGGATTTAAGTCCAATAGAAACACTGCTGGGTCAAAGGGTATACACAGTTTGGGGCAGCTAGGTGGTGCAGTGGATAGAGCACCAGCCCTGAAGTCAGGAGGACCTGAGTTTAAATCCGATCTCAAGATACCTAACACTAATTAGCTGTGTGACCCTGGGCAAGTCACTTAACCCCAATTGCCTCAGTTTAAAAAAAAAAAAAAAAAGGTATGCACAGTTTGATAACTCTTTGAGCATAGTTCCCAAATTGCTCAAGATTTGAAGTCTTTCCCCAGCTTTTGGGATAAGTATTCACTATTTGACAAAAACTGCTGGGAAAACTGGAAATTAGTGTGGAAGAAATTAGGGCTTGACCCACATCTAACACTACATACCAAGATAAGATCTAAATGGGTTCATGATCTGGATATAAAGAGTGATACTATAAGTAAATTAGAGGAATGTAATATAGTTTACCTCTCAGACCTATGGAGATGGAACAAATTTATGTCCAAAGAAGAACTGGAACTCTTAATTGAAAACCAGGTAGATAACTTTGACTATATTAAGTTAAAAAGTTTTTGTACAAACAAAATCAACGCAGACAAGATTAGGAGGGAAGCAATAAATTGGGAAATCATCTTTACATTTAAGGGTTCTGATAAAGGTCTCATCTCTAAAATATATAGAGAATTGTCTCATATTTATAAAAATTCAAGCCATTCTCCAATCAATAAATGGTCAAAGGATATGAACAGACAATTTTCAGAGGATGAAATTAAAACTATAGTCATATGAAAAAGTGCTCCAAATCTCTATTGATCAGAGAAATGCAAATCAAGACAACCCTGAGGTATCACTTCACACCTGTCAGATTGGCTAAAATGACAGGAAAAGTTAATGATGAATGTTGGAGGGAATGTGGGAGGGCTGGGACACTGATGCATTGTTGGTGGAGCTGTGAATGGATACAGCCATTCTGGAGAACAATTTGGAGCTATGCTCAAAAAGTTATCAAACTGTGCATACCCTTTGACCCAGCAGCATTTCTATTGGGCTTATATCCCAAAGAAATCATAAAGGAAGGAGAAGGCCCCACATGTGCAAGAATGTTTGTGGCAGCCCTTTTTGTAGTGGCTAGAAACTGGAAATTGAATAGATGCCCTTCAATTGGAGAATGGCTGAATAAATTATGGTATATGAATATTATGGAATATTATTGTTCTGTAAGAAACGACCAGCAAGATGATTTCAGAGAGGCCTGGAGAGACTTACATGAACTGATGCTGAGTGAAATGAGCAGAACCAGGAGATCATTATACACGGCAACAACAGAACTATATGACGATCAATTCTGATGGACATGGCTCTCATCAACAATGAAATGTTTCAAACCACCTCCAATTGTTCACTGAAGAAAACCATATACACCCAGAGAGAGGGATGTGAAATGTGGACCACAACATAACATTCTCATACTCCTTGATTGATGTTTGCTTACATTGTGTTTCCTTTATCTGATATATCGTTTGTATAGATAAGATTTTTCTTGCACAACAATGATAAGTTTGGAAATATGTATACATATATTCGATTTGCCAATATTTTAACATAATTAACATGTAGTGGATATCCTGCCATCTAGGGGAGGGGTGGGGAGTTGGGGGGAAAAATTTGTAACGGAAAGCTATGTAAGGGTTGTTGTTGAAGAATTACCCACACATATGTTATGCAAATAAAAAAAATTAAAAAAAAGATTTGAAGTCTTTATCATAACAATGTTAACCTTTTCATATAATTGGCAGTGATCTCTGGTGATTCATCGATAAGCAGATTGTTCCATGAGTTTAATGCAAAAAAGAAAAATATATAAATCAGAAACCTAATCTGGTGCATGAACATGATTGTTACTGATAACTGAAAATACTCGATAAAAGGCAATGCTTGTGTCAGACTAGGTCCTATCCTCTTAAATGTCTATTAAAATTTTATTTATCTTTAATAGGACAAAGCTTATGGCAATTACATTAAACAATTTGAGTTAAAAATTTTCTCAGCCTTCTAAAGTAATTTATCATGATATTTTAATATCAATTATTTTTATTTCAAAAGGTACTTTGGATTGGTCTTTTAAAATTGTTTCTGTGGTTTATACTGATGAACAGTTCCTACAAGTGCTGATTGGGAACTCTTTAGTAATTTATAGCTTCATGCTTTATGCTTGTCATAAAGGTGGGAGTTAAGCCCAGGTTTTTTTAACTTTGAGACCAGCTTTCTAGCTATGGCACCAAGATACCTCTTGTGGGATCATAACCATTTATAATTGTGTTCATATGGTAGTATTTTGGGGGTTTGATTTCCTTTTAAGAATATTGCAATTAAACTGAATAGAAATATTGAAGGGGCAGGTAGATGACCCAATGAGTAGAGCATTAGCTTTGAAATCAGGAGGACCTGAGTTCATATCCAGCCTCAGACACTTAACACTACTTCTGTGATCCTGGGCAAGTATTGCCTAGCCATAACAAAACAAAAAAAGAAATACTGAAAACCAGTTCACAAATTATTTGTAAATACCCATGTGTTCCATCTGGTTTGAACACCAGAAGATAGATTTTCTTTTCCTCATCAAAATAATGTTCACAGAAATTTGAACAGTAAGAAATACTTAGTGATGAGCATAGGAACTGACAGAAATTACTCTAGAATACATTATACAAATTTCGGTTTTCAATGAATGCATAAAGTAAAAAATTTGAATTTCGTTAAAGGACTCCTTTTTGAAAAAAATTTTAACATTTTGGAGATATTGCATGTTGTCTTAAGTAATTGTTTTTTGCTGTCCCACACCTTACAAAGCAAAATGTAAAACCAACCAAATTTCCTATGAGCCACTATCAATTTTTCCTTTTGATCCATGACCACTAGAGATTTTCAGCTTGCCATCTGGTTTAAACCCAAATGGCCTTACCCAATTCTAGCATTATTGTGAAAAGTCTCACAGTCCCTTATTTCATGATGATGGAATTCACCATGGGTATAGAATTCAGGGAAATAGTGGTAGAGAACAGAAAATTTCTTAAGTGAGACTATTACTCAGGAATTCTTCCTAATCCTAATCCTAGAGCAAAAATGCTTTATTATATAGAACCTTGTTCCATTACCGTACCTATGTTGCCCCTTTACAGAGACTTGGTCCAAAATTACTTTTCTCCTTAGAAAACATTTATACATTTAGAATCAATGAGCCCTTTAATTTTAATATTAAATTTATCTTATAAAATATTTCTACTTGAAAAATAACTAAGACAATCAGCTTCTAACTCTTGGTTTTAAATTAATTGAGTAAATACCTCTTATCTCTGTTTCCTGTTTTATTTTTTCTATTGCATTTTATGTTTGAACTCAAGAAGTTCACTTTTATGTCTGTAAAAATCTGTCCCTACTGTCCGTGGTGAATTTCTATTTATCATTTTGCCTAAATAGAACATGTTTTGCAATTCTTGAGCATAGGCCAGTGTTAGACCAAGGGGTATATTTGTTGGTATCCAAAAGTGGCACTTGATACATTTTGGCATCTGTGGTAAGAGTATGAATGAGAAGTTCACCCCAAGCTGTTGTTTTAGTGCTATGATTTCATTCTGTCTTTAGTCAGTTTATTATTCCTTTTAGAAATGCTGCTGCCTACCATTAAATTTATTCTCACAAGGCATTTTAAAATGATGCTATAACTTTAGAATGTTGAAAATCTGTAAATCTCAAATAAGTGGAAATCACCTCTAATGCTGTCTTAATTGTCCTGTCTTAGAGAATTATATGGCAATTATAGCAATTCCAGTCTTACCAGTATTTAGTAGGACAGGTACTGATTATTTTATCCCATATATATGTTTGTGGAACTTAGTCTTTTGAAACTTATGTAAATTTAATGGGATTAGATCTTTCTGCTATTTTGATGATTCACTTACCTGTATTAATGAAAGTAGTTGTATATTAGATTGGATTGGATGTGCAAATTAAAGTGCAGTTCTTCACCCTGTGTATCACATATACTAAGGATGATGCATTGTTTGGTTGTTACATAGCTCCCATCTATCTGTAACAAAGGCTATTGCTTGGTCCTTCTATTTCAATGATAGTTGTTCATTTTAGCAAACATTCATTAAAAAGCTAAAATATATATATATATAAGGCATTTAGAAATACAAAGACAAAAATGAAATTATCCTCTACCCTCAAGGAATTTAGATTTTATTAGTTCTTTTTCAAGTGTCATCCTAAAGTAATCATAATCATTGCACAATGACTCTATTTCCAAGTTCACTTATGTCTCATTTGGACTCTTCTAAGGGATATGTTCAAATTTCATGCCATTACTTCTGATTTTAAAATAATTTTCCTTTGTTGTAGGATGAGCAGTTCTTAGGTTTTGGCTCAGATGAAGAAGTGAAAGTACGAAGTCCCACAAGGTCTCCTTCAGGTATGGCAAGCTAAGCAAATGATGTGTGTGAATTTTAGACTAGTAGGTTTTTGTGGCTTTGCCTTGCTTTATCTATCTTTTAAGAGATGTTCCTTTAAGCTTTTTATATGTGTCTGTCCTTCATACTGACTAGGGAACAGCGTAACAGTTATTATTACTTAAGTGCTTCTACAAATTCTGCAAGGCCCCATTTTATTCATTCATTAGATCCTTTACTTTCTGAAAAAAGATTGGGGGAAGTATGCCTTGAATGGTATGGGAGTATAGGGAAAATAATTGAGTGGTTTTTTTTTTTTTATAAATTTGTTTGCTATTGAAACTAATCTAGTAGATAGAAACAAAAATTTAGCAGCTCATACATAACCTTTTACCACCTTGACGTTTTCCCCCAAGTGAAATTTTTGAGTCTTAAAATGTATAAAATCGGTATTTTTTATAATTGGTTCAAGCATTGGCAAAAAGGAAGACAATATTGAAATAAAGAGTTGAAATAAAATTCCATGTATTAGAAATACTTTAAATGATATCAAGCAGAAATAAATAGACAAACTCTTATATTTCAACAGGCAAACTCAGTTTTAATGAGATTACTGGCCCTGAATAATTCCTTGCTCTTCATTAAATATTTAAATTTCATCCAGTTTAAATGTAAATTAACAACAAATTCCTAGTTGGGATATACAGATAACAGATCTGAAACACTGATGCTTTGTGGCTGAATAAAGCAAATGATAGCTATATCTAAGTGCAGTCTAATAATTGAAGTTTTTCAGAGGAAATAATTAAGATATGATAAAGTGATAGAGTTTTAGAACTGGAAAAGAGATTAATACTGATTGTATATTCCAAGCATCTTATTTTACTGATGAGGAAATTGAAGTTCAGAGAAAATATGTTGACCTGTGCAAGGTTCCTCACACCTACTTAGTAATCCAGTTGGAACTATTTGGGTTTCTTATCTCTCATTTTCTTGATTTAGTTGCCTAAGGTAGATTGAACAGTTCATGATTGAGATTAAGAACTTCAGTGAGTCTCCATTTTTAAATAGTTTTATCTAGAGTTCCTTTTTAAAGTTAAACAGAATAAGTACTGAGAGCTAGCAGTCATCAGATTAAATGAGGTTCAAATCAAATATCACAAATCATATGTTGGTATCAAAATGATATAATAATCATAATTTGGCATGCATTTATTTTTCTGACTAGGAGTTTTCTTTTAATGGTTCACAGTAACTGTCCATTTCAAGAGAATTTCCTCAATTCTTTTGTTCTTTCTTTCCCTGAAGGATTCAGGTCTTTTTTTCTCTAAAATGGAACTTTATAGATATAAATTATTTAAGAAATAAAACCTCGCTCCCTGCCACCTTCTATTTTTATTACTTTAGTTAGGATTAGCAGTTATTTAGATCTGATTGTGCATCATCTATTGTGGGTAGGGAAAAATTTCTTCAAGTTCATGGGTGAGAAAGGCATTTATATTTAGAAAGCTTAATAACTAGACAAGTATATATAATTTTTATTATTTGGGTATTTGACCCCCAGCAATAGTAGAATAGATTAATAGACTTGCCATTTAACTTAACTTCCTCATTAGATCACATGCCATTGGATTCAGAAGCCTTGTTTTTAGTGTCTTGAATGTATTTCTAAGTAACAAATTATTTTGCTTTAGCAGAACACGTTTTTGACATCTAAGTATTATGATAGAGACTATAGGCTACAGATTATTGATAGAGCTTTCTAGAAGCCTTGACTTTCATGTGGTCATGACAGAATTGAAGGAATTATAGAACTTACTGATAAAAGCTTGTCCATATTAGACTTTTGATCTAATTATTGCTTATGTATGTAACAGATACACTCAAAACTAAGATTCTCAAATAAAGAATTGTGAGCCAGTGTAAAAATATCCTCAAATTTTGGTTTTGGTATGTTGGAATGTGGAGAGTTAGTATAGATTTTTAAATCCTTCCCTTAAAATAAATGTTTCTCTTAGTCATCCAAAGCCTTAGAGAGTTACATTAAAGAATGTGTTGCTATTTTGATTTTCTCTTTACTTGAAAAAAGTTGTTTTAATTTGTCCTTTAAGGATAATTTTGAGAAGGAAAATCTTATCCAAAATAAAATACTTTATTGGATATTAAAACCAAATAGAGTTTAATATAAAATGAAGTTTTTTTCCTTTTGCATGTCCCTGGCTTATGCTAAATTCATACACATTCACTTGGAACTACAAAGCCTAAATTTATGCTCTTCATTGTTTGATTCTATTGCAGTTAAATCTAGTCCTCGAAAACCTCGTGGGAGACCCAGAAGCATCTCTGAACGAAATGCAGCTGTCTTGTCAGATTCTTCACCTGTGTTTTCCCCTCTAAGCAAACCAGAGACTAAATCTGGAGAGAAAATAAAGAAGAAAGATTCTAAAAGTGGAGAAAAAAGAAGAGGAAGACCTCCAACCCTTACCAGTGTCAAATTCAAATTATCACAAGGAAAGGACATATCAGACTTATCAAAGGGGAGCAAAGAGGATACCTTAAAAAAAATTAAACGGACACCTTCTGCTACATTTCAGCAAGCAGCAAAAATTAAAAAGTTGAGAGCTGGCAAACTTTCTCCTCTCAAGTCTAAATTTAAAACAGGAAAGCTTCAGATTGGGAGGAAAGGAGTACAGATTGTCCGACGGAGAGGAAGGCCTCCATCATCAGAACGGATAAAGACAGATTCAACACCCCTCATTAACTCTCAGCTGGAAAAGCCCCAGAGGGTCCGGAAAGAGAAAGATGGTACACCACCACTCACAAAAGAAGAAAAGACGGCTGTCAGACAAAGCCCTCGAAGGATTAAGCCTGTTAGGATTATTCCTTCCACCAAAAGGACAGATGCAACAATTGCTAAGCAACTTTTGCAGAGGGCAAAAAAGGGAGCTCAAAAGAAGATTGAAAAAGAAGCAGCTCAGCTGCAAGGAAGAAAGGTGAAAACACAGGTCAAAAACATCCGACAGTTCATCATGCCTGTTGTCAGTGCTATCTCCTCACGGATCATTAAAACCCCTAGGCGGTTTATTGAAGATGAAGATTATGACCCTCCAATTAAAATTGCTCGACTGGAATCTACACCTAACAGTAGGTTCAGTGCTACATCCTGTGGATCCTCTGAAAAATCAAGTGCAGCTTCACAGCATTCTTCTCAAATGTCTTCAGATTCTTCTCGATCTAGCAGTCCCAGCGTTGATACATCCACAGATTCTCAGGCCTCTGAGGAGATGCAGGCACTTTCTGAAGAGCGGAGCAATACTCCAGATGTACATGCTCCATTGCCAATTTCTCAGGACCCAGAAAATGATAACAGTGATAGGAGGAGTAGAAGGTTTTCAATATCAGAGAGAAGCTTTGGATCTAGAGCTTCTAAAAAATTATCAGCCTTGCAAAGTGCCCCTCAGCAGCCAACCTCTTCCTCTCCACCTCCACCATTACTCACTCCACCACCACCACTACAGCCAGCTTCCAGTATTCCTGACCACACACCTTGGCTTATGCCTCCAACAATCCCCTTAGCATCACCTTTTTTGCCTGCCACTACTGCCCCCATGCAAGAGAAACGAAAGTCTATTTTACGAGAACCAACATTCAGGTGGACCTCTCTAAAGCATTCTCGGTCAGAGCCACAATACTTTTCCTCAGCGAAGTATGCCAAAGAAGGTCTTATCCGCAAACCAATATTTGATAACTTTCGACCCCCTCCACTGACTCCTGAGGATGTTGGCTTTGCTTCTGGTTTTTCAACATCTGGTTCCACTGCTCCAGCCCAGCTGTTTTCAGCACTCCATTCTGGAACTAGGTTTGATATGCACAAAAGAAGTCCTCTTCTAAGAGCTCCCAGATTTACTCCAAGTGAGGCCCACTCCCGAATCTTTGAGTCAGTAACTTTGCCTAGTAATCGAACATCTGCTGGAACTTCATCTACAGGGCTATCTAATAGAAAAAGGAAAAGAAGGGTTTTCAGCCCTATCAGATCTGAACCAAGATCTCCTTCTCACTCCATGAGGACAAGAAGTGGAAGGCTTAGTACTTCTGAGCTATCACCTCTCACCCCACCATCTTCTGTCTCTTCTTCATTAAGCATTTCTGTTAGTCCTCTTGCCACTAGTGCCTTAAACCCAACTTTTGCTTTTCCTTCCCATTCCCTGACACAGTCTGGGGAATCTTCGGAGAAAAATCAGAGACCAAGGAAGCAGACTAGCACTCCAGCAGAGCCATTCTCATCCAGTAGTCCTACTCCTCTCTTCCCCTGGTTCACGCAGAGCTCTCAGACAGAAAGAGGGAGAAACAAAGACAGGGCCACTGAGGAACTGTCCAAAGAGCGAGATGTTGACAAGAGTATGGAGAAGGACAAAAACAGAGAGAGAGACCGGGAGAGGGAAAAAGAAAACAAGCGGGAATCAAGAAAAGAAAAGAGGAAAAAGGGGTCAGAAATTCAGAGTAGCTCTGCTTTGTTTCCCATAGGTAGAGTTTCCAAAGAGAAGGTTGTTGAAGATGTTGCTACTTCATCTTCCGCCAAAAAGGCTGCAGGGCGGAAGAAATCTTCATCTCTTGATCCTGGTTCAGACATTGCCACTGTAGCTCTTGGGGATACAACAGCTGTCAAAACCAAAATACTTGTTAAGAAAGGGAAAGGCAGTCTGGATAAAACCAACTTGGAACTTGCCCCTGCCGCACCATCACTGGAGGAGAAAGCACGCTGCCTTTCTGCTTCTTCATCAGGCACTGTTAAACATTCCACTTCCTCCATTGGCTCCATGTTGGCTCAGGCAGACAAGCTTCCAGTGGCTGACAAGAGAGTAGCTAGCCTTCTGAGAAAGGCCAAAGCCCAGCTTTATAAGATTGAGAAAAGCAAGACTCTCAAGCAAGCTGACCAGCCCAAAGCACAGGTATTCTTTTCATCTTGCCTATGAGACAACTTCTCAAAACATGTAATTTTGAAGTTGTATTTTACAGTGGAAATACTATAATTTTGACACCTGAAAAAGGGAGTAGAGGCTCTTCTTACTCTATGTAATGATTATAGCAACAGATAACAGATGGCTGAAGCATTTAGTAAGAAACACTTGAACAGAAGTTGAGGGGGAGAATAGCTATAGAAGTTAGTTCAAGATGGAATGGACATTTTTTAAAAAAATGTAACAGAATGATTGCTAGTATCTTTGACTAAGAATAATGAGTTGTGCCTAACCTTGAATCCACATTTTGCATTTAGAGGTTCTGCCAATGAGATTGTGGCTTATTTCTGACACCATACCAGCTGCTCTTTAATAGTTTGCCTTGATGTAATAGGATATACTTAATGAGTAATTTTGACTTTTCCTTAAATTTAGAAGAATTCCAATTTCAGTCTTGGTCTATATATTCTTTTGTATCCTTTGTTACCTCAGTGTTGATCCTAGAAATCTAAAAAACTTGAGGCATATTAGATAATATTGTCATGAAATCTTGGGGTTTGTTTATTTTTAATCCATGGAAATGGTATAGTGGAGAAAGCTTACTTTAATGGATTTGTGAAATTAGAGGCCACTTAGGTTCTCTGTTTTGTCCTGGCCTTCTGGCTTTTAAAACAAATAGTCCATTAAGAACCATGGCATCAGCTTTTGAAATCTGTTTTAATCCTAAACCAAGAAGTTTGTCGGTCATACTTTGATTTTACCTTTTATTTATTTTCAGAATATATATTGTCAGTATGCAACTTAAAAGTTTTAGATGCTTACCTTTTCTTGTTTATCTTAAATCTAGGGCCAAGAAAGTGATTCATCAGAGACATCTGTTCGAGGTCCTAGAATAAAACATGTTTGTAGAAGGGCTGCTGTTGCCCTTGGCCGAAAGCGAGCAGTATTTCCTGATGACATGCCCACCCTGAGTGCCTTACCATGGGAAGAACGAGAAAAGATTTTGTCTTCCATGGGAAATGACGGTAAGAATATGGGAATGTTGATTTTGGTACCTGTGAAATTTGAATATGGTTATTAAACATAATCTTGGGAATAAGAAAGAATATGTCCTTTGTGTCATTACATTAAATTTCTTAAAAGCTGATCTTATTTTTATAGTTTAAAGCAGGGATTCTTAATAACTTTGGGTCCACAAGTGTGTGTTTGTGTACAGTATAACTATTTTAATGTAATTGGTTTCTTTGTAGTCTTATATATTTTGTCTTATGCATTTAAAAACATCATTCTGATACAATTGTTCTTGCACAGCAAGATAAGTATGGAAATATGTATACATATATTAGACTTGTCAAGTATTTTAATATAATTAATATGTAGTGGACTTCCTGCCATCTAGGGGAGGGGAAGGGACTGAGGGGGAAAATTGTAATGGAAAGCTTTGTAAAGATCAATGTTGAGGAACTACCCATACATATGTTATGCAAATAAAAACCTTTAATTAAAAAAAAAAAACATTCTGAGAAGGCTACATAGCTTTCATCAGACTGTGGAAAAAGTTTTATAACACACAAAAGTATTAAGAATCCCTGGATTAAAATAATCTTCCTTTTAGTGATTCTTTGCTTTTGCCAGAACTATAGCTTATCTACATATGAATATGGTTCTTGCTTTCAAAAAATAAAAAAAATATGGTAACTTAATTAAAATTTTTAAAAGTTGAAACAGTGATTTCATTTATTGTCCATTTAAATGTTTTTCATTAGAAAATATTTGTTTTTCTGAACCATAGTAAAAAAAAAAATAGCTATTTCCTACTAGTATGAATTTTTAAGGGATTTAAAAAATTACTCCCCAATCCCTAGAGACAAAGTATAAAAGATCTAATATACTTTCTTTGGCAGACAAGTCATCAATCGCCGGCTCAGAAGATGCTGAACCTCTTGCTCCACCCATCAAGCCAATTAAGCCTGTCACAAGAAACAAGGCACCTCAAGAACCTCCAGTGAAGAAAGGACGACGATCAAGGAGATGTGGGCAATGTCCAGGCTGTCAGGTGCCTGAGGACTGTGGTGTCTGTACTAATTGCCTAGATAAGCCCAAATTTGGTGGCCGAAACATAAAGAAACAGTGCTGCAAGTGAGTGGGAGTTTTATTTCAAGGATTTAATCTCTAATGTTAAAAGCATTTCTTCATCTTTGGTTCTGGTTTTGAATTGAGAGAAATATGTCTTATTTTTGTCAGGCAGAACCAAAGACTTGGGTTGGAGATTGATTGAAGATTTGGATTTTAGGATGCAGAATTAGAGATGTTAATTGTCAAAATCTTTACTTTAAGAAGAGTCCAAAACATGAAGTGGGTAAAATAGTGGTTACACAAAAACAAATCCAACATACAGATCAAAGTGGCCTTATTATTAAATCAGTTAAAACTGATAGTTTATTTAATCATTTGAAAATGTTTTGATTTTTCTTCCGCTAGATTAGTTGGATGCAGGCTCTATCCAGAAAATTGGGGTGTGTCTATAAAAATTGTTTTCTTCACATCTCACCACCTCTGTCTCATCCCTTTCTGTGGGTTATTTTCATATAAGTTTCAATACATAATAATAATCTTTATAGTGTGAGTATTCCCTTCCCAAATTCAGATTGCAGTTTTTCCATGTGGTATTTCAGTGTTTCTGTGGCTGAAAAATGTATCACCCTATGGTTTTCCTTGTAATAAGTCTCTCACAACTCGATTGATCTTCTTGTAGGCATAGCCACCTCTTACTATGCCCATAATCAAAACCTTTTTCCTTTTGTAACATCTGCCAGAGATTGCCATCCATTTGTATAGCTTTTGAGAACCAAGTGTAACTTCTACACTATAACGATTCATTGGAATAGGACTTCCATGGAGAAATTTTTTAATATAAGTTAAAAATTAGGAATTTCCATTCCCATAACTTTGACCTTCCTTTAAGTCATTTTCTGGGACTGATAATGCCAACCTAATATCTGAAAATAGGGAGCAATGGCATAAAAATCCTGGTAACACAAAAACTATTTACATTACAAGAACTAATATATTGTCCACATCTTCAGAAGACCATTCTGTAAGAAAGAAATCTGTAAATAGGCCCCAGCTTTACCTGATTTTATGCAAGGATTAAATCTTTATTCCCCCTAGTCTAAACAGAGAGTGACAAGCAAACCACAGCTTGGCAAATAATTAAATGATAAAATTATACAAAAGGAGAGGAAAAGAGATAGAAAGCATTGAGTGTTTATGCCAAACACTGTGCTAAGCACTGGAAATACAAAGAAAAACAAAAACAGTTCCTACCTTCAAGGAACTTATGTTTTATTGGGGGAAACAACATATAAACCATTTGGCACATACCAAAATATACACACACAGTAATTAGAAGATAACCTTAGAGAAGAAAGTTTTAGCATTGTTGTTGGGGCTTGGGAAAGGCCTCTTAAATAAAGTGATAATTGAGTTGAACCTTAAAATAAGCCTGGGATTCTAAGATACAGAGATATGGGAGGCACAGAAATGGGGGAAATATAAGGTTATTATGTTAGATAAGTCCACATAGTTAGATTATAGAGGTAAAGACTAGAAAGATAGGAAGAGGCCATGTAGTAAAAAGTCAGTAAATGTACTTTTGAAATTAGAATGATAGATAAAGCATCTGTTTTATAATTCCCAGCTTATTTGGTGTTTAGAATGTGACTAAAAATTAACTCTTTCACAGAGGAGTAGTGCTGGATTTTATTGCCAGCATTGTTCACTTAGTTCTAGCTAGTTCAGTTTTGTGAAACAAGTATCCTTGAGAGCTAAGATTAAATTAAGCTATGGTCTTGTCCTTTTGAATTCAAATAGTTCCTTTCTTCAGTCTTAACAGTAAGATTTGTTCTAGGTGAACCTGAAGCAGACTTAAGAGTTCTCTGGTTCAACTGTTCTTGAGGGTAAATTAATGGAACTGTTTTGATTAGCCTTCCAACTATCTGCTTGTTTGTTTTCTCAAAGTTAACTTGTCTTCTGGTCCATCTCTTGTTACTCTAGGATGAGGAAATGCCAGAACCTGCAATGGATGCCTTCCAAAGCCTACCTGCAGAAGCAAGCGAAAGGTAGAACTGTTAACAAGTGACTTTTAAAGTTAAAGAATTTCCTTCTAATAGAATGCTATACATTTATGTGCACATCTCATGGTTAGACTGTTCCTTTCCCCTATAAAGATAAATCACGTCCAGTTCCACTTGTGCCGTTTAGAACAAGCTTTGCCTGAGAGAAGCAGTGTGTAAGACTGCCTGACATTTTTAAGTTTCTTTTTTAAATAAATGTATTGTGTATTATCTACATGTGATCTTGTTCCCTATACTAGCTGTGAAAAAGAAAGAGAAGAAGTCCAAGACCAGTGAAAAGAAAGAGAGCAATGTTACAAAAAATATTGTGGACTCCAGCCAGAAAATAACTCCACCAGCAAGAGAGGACCATGCCCCAAAGAAAAGCAGTGAGCCTCCCCCCCGAAAGCCTGTGGAAGAAAAGAGTGAGGATGGAAATGTGTCTGCTACAGGGACTGATTCTAAGCAATCCAGCACTTCTACTGCTAGGAAGACTGGCAAGCAGGTCTCCCAGCCAGTGCAGGTCATTCCTCCACAGCCACCTAGCACAGCACCACTAAAAAAGGAAGCTCCCAAGACCACTCTTAGTGAGCCCAAGAAAAAGCAGCAGCCACCACCCCCACCCCCACCTCCTCCTCCACCTCCTCCACCTCCTCCACCACCTCCAGAATCAGGTGAATAAATGAAGATAGAAGGAATTGCTAATCCCAAGCCAGAAATACCAGCTAAAACTCTGCTTATTTAAAGACATCAGTATTCTTCTAAGGTGTTAGACCAACTAAAAGCCTAAAATATGTGCCCTATGTAAATTGCTATATATAATTTTAAGTCCTGGGTTCAGAAAATTCAGCTACTCATAAGGCATTTTGCTAGATGCTGGGGATTCAAAGATATATACGACACAGACCATGGTCTCAAGGAGCTTACAATCTAATGGGGATAAGACATGTATCACAGATACACAGATAACTGTGGTACAGGAGAAAATGTGGTAAGTGCAAAGGAAAGACCCAGACAAAGTATTATGAGAAATTTGAGGAGGGAAGAGATCACTTTCAACTTGGGATAGGGGTATGGGTAGGAATAAAGTGGCATTTGAATTGGGCCTTGAAAGAAAAAAAGAATTTGTAGGATAAAAAGGGATTCTCTCCTAGACACAAAAGAATGCATAAGAAAACCTGTAGGAACAGGAAAAGGGCAAAATTAGAGTAGAGAAGAGAGAACAGTTAAATTTGGTTTTAATACAGACTGCCTTAAGGGACACTGTATCACACAGGGCTAGAAAATTATGTTGGGCAAGAGATAGTGGAGTACTCGATTGTTAGCATTAGATATTTAGTGGGGAACCACTGAAGATTTTTAAAGGACTAAAATTTAGCTCAGAATATTCAATTAGGAAGGTTCCTCAGTAGGAAAATTAGTTGTTAAAAATGGGAAGATGAGTTAGGACCTGGCTACTCTAATCAGTAGTCTAAATAGGAAAGGAAAAAAATGATGGCCTGAACTGGGATGGTTATAATTTGGAAGAAAAGGAAGAAAATTTGGGGAAGTGTCTTGAATTTCCTACTCAAATTCTTCCGGAATTAATACACTTTTTAATTAAAAAAAATTCCTAGGTGAAAGTCATATTTAGGGTAGTCATTGTTTTCTAGAAGTGATTATAAGATTGGTAGCACCTAACTTAAAATTTATTCTTAATTTCTTAGTACCAGAGCAGAGCAAACCGAAAAAAGTAGCTCCTCGTCCAAATATTCCTGTGAAACAGAAACCAAAAGAAAAGGTGAGGTGTTGCATGCTTTTCTACATTCCAGTAATTCAGACTACTTTTTAGAAAAGTAACCCTATTTTATGGCTCTTCACATAGTTCAGAAATGATGCTTTATTTTTTCTTTTCTGGGTCCAAGAATCTTAAAAGATCATGGAAAGAAGTCTAGATCAAGGATTCAGACCATTTCACCATTTTTCAATCTTCCCCTTGCTAGTATCACTTAAGGAATCTGTTATGTTACAATCTGTTTAGCTTAATTGTGCTCTCACCCCCTGCCCAATTAGTTTTTTAATAGTTTCTGTCTATAATGCTTACTCTTCCATGTCTACCCTCATTTCCCTTTTCCTTTGATAATTTATGGATTCAGAGAAAGAATACTTTTAAAAGGGTATCTATGAAAATCCTTTACCCTTTCCCTCAAAATTCTCATTTGGGAATTTTCCAATTGGTTCCAAAAGACATTTGCTAAAGTTTTTATCCTCTATAGTACTGAATAAGTAGGCAAGGAAGTTGTGGTTTGCTTTTGTTTCCACTTCTTGACTCTTTAGGAAAAACCACCTCCAGTCAGTAAGCAAGAGAATGGCACTCTGAATATACTCAACACTCTTTCCAATGGAAATAGTTCCAAGCAAAAGTTGCCAGCAGATGGAGTCCACAGAATCAGAGTAGACTTTAAGGTAAAAGTTGTGTGACTTAGTTTGGACATAAGGGGATGTAAGTAAGTTACAACTGTATTTCTTCAAGGAACTCTAGAGTTCTTAGCCTGCATTCATGAATTTTAAAAAAAAACTATTTAAAAATAATTGATTTAATTTATAATTCTATATATTCTTTTTTATGCATTAAAGAAGTATTCTGTGAGAGAAGTGATAGGCTTTCTCAGAATGCTAAGGGAATCTTCAACACAAAAAAAATTAAGTAACCTTGCTCACATAATAATGAAATGGTTTTTTGTTTGTTTTTAGTTTTTTAATTTCTAAAGCTTTTATTTTAAAAACATATGCATGGATAATTTTTCAACATTGCATAGCCTTGTGTTTCAGATTTTCTCCCCTTTTTCCCCCACCCTCTCTCCTAGATGGCAAGCAAGATAAGGAAATATGTGTGGAAGAATTGCACATATTTAACATATATTGGATTACTAGCTGTCTAGGGGAGGGAGTCGGAGGAAGGGAAGGAAAAGAATTGGAATTCAAGGTTTTGCAAGGGTGAATGTTGCAAACTATCTTTGCATGTATTTTGAAAATAAAAGGCTATTTAAGGGGGGGGCAGGAAGAAACCTTGCTCTAATTGAAGGAACAAGAATGTAAAATGTTTGAGATAAATGGGAACTCCTTCCAGTTTTTGTTTCTTCTGTGTATAATAGTCTTGCACTGGTTGAATAATCTAGCCTTTATAACAAATGACTAGAAAAATACAATTTCTGGGGGGAAAGTTCTATTAAAGAGAAATTGCCAAGCTATGAAATAATTTTTGTGTCAGAGATACAAGAGAAATTTAATTCCTGTTATATTGATACAACATATTTAGTATAAACTGAAAGTTGAGGTTTTAAATAGTTTGTGCCTGACGTTAAGCAATTAGAAAAAAGTAGCATAATTTTTTTTTAAATTCACTTGAAGTGTGGAACTTTTAACTATTGGTGGTGTGGTGGTTCTATGACTATAACATTTGCTTTCATCTCAAAACCATATTCTTGGAAGATTTATAAGTTCATTTTTTTTTCTTTGCAGGAAGACTGTGAAGTAGAAAATGTATGGGAGATGGGTGGTCTAGGCATCCTGACATCAGTTCCTATAACTCCCAGAGTGGTTTGCTTTCTCTGTGCCAGCAGTGGACACGTGGAGGTAATGTATCCTCAGTCAGTCAATAAGTACTTATTAAGTACTTACTATGTGCCAGTCATTATTCTAGGGATAAAAAAGGAAAGTGAAACAATCTTTGCCTTATGTGCAAGGAATTTGCATTCTCTTGGAATAAATCTTGTCTAAATCTGAGTTTTTTATAAAGTGATTCTGAAGGGGAAATAGTACTAGCAGCTGGGGGTATAGGGATAGACCTAGTGTGATCTCAGTCTTGAAGGAAAGAGGATTCTAAGAGTTGAAAGAAGTATGTTATTATAAATGTTCTCTTTTAACAGAAATTATTTGCTACTTTGTTAGGATGTAGTAGTTTCTATGTTCAGTTTTAAACAGCTTGGAGGAGAGTATTGGGACTTTTCAGGAAGTAGAGAAATAAACTCTTAGAAATCCAGGCTATACTGAGGCTAAAAAGTTTATGAGCAGACCTTATTTCTCTAAAAAAAAAAAAAAAAAACTTTTAGCTTTATTAGACTGGAGGAATAACTTTCCTAACTTTTTTTAGGTGTCCAAGTAAATATAGTGTATAGGATAATAAGCCATCTGATAGGTGAACAATGTGCTGTTGATAGCTATAAATGTGTCCATTACTAGTTAAAAGTCTAAATGGCTTTTATATATGAATACATGACCCAAAAGAATAAATTAATTTTATAGCAGTAATCATCCTGTCTTCAGATCTTAGTCCAGCACAGAATTTTTCTTAGAGCTTCATGCTTATATAATCTTAGTCATGCTCCCATAAAATTAAAGAAAAACTCGTTGAATTCTTAATCAGAAGAAAATCCTAATTGCCTCTCCTTTAAAGTCTAACTGGGGTTTCCTTACTGGCTTCAAAATAACGTTTTTTAAAACCCTCTTAAGTTATATGATACCCCTCTGTCTTCCAATCTCAGTGATAAGTTGTATCAATGTCTCTAGGGTTTTATTCACATAGTAGTTTCACTAATTAAATTCTACTTGTTATAAAACCAGAGAGAAAAAAAGGAGGGTTGATTGATATATATTTTAAGCAATAGCTAATATGTTCTTATTATCTCTCTTCTAGTTTGTGTATTGCCAAGTCTGTTGTGAGCCCTTCCACAAATTCTGTTTGGAGGAGAATGAGCGCCCTCTAGAGGATCAGCTGGAAAATTGGTGTTGTCGTCGATGCAAGTTCTGTCATGTGTGTGGAAGACAACACCAGGCTACAAAGGTACTAAGAATATTCTAAATAGCTACTTAGAACACATCCTTCTATATATATTTCCTTCCCATGGATGTTCATGAAATTTCCTCAGTATTCTTTATTAGAATTTGGATTTTTCTAGTGACTCTTTTCTTTCATAGAATGTTAACTCTCAGAAAACTTACATTATCTTTTTAAAATTTTTATTTAGCTAAGGCCATACATGTACTTAGTAGTCAAGATTAGTATTCACATCATCCTAATCTTTAGTCCAATATTTGTTTTGCCTCATCCTGAGTATTTCTTTGTTAGTTTAATCTCTCTTTAAATTTTTTTTTAATTTTTAGTTTAATCTCTTTTTGATGTTCAGATGGATTGACAAGTCCTCTCCCTTTGCATTTTAATTTTGGGAACAATTTAAGTAGCTGCTACTGGATGAATGATAGTTCTTGGCTTGGGTTTTATAGGCCATAGTTTTCCTGATTTAAAGTATTTAATTGTATTACCTCAGTGAAACAGGTTTGAGATTAAATTCCTTGGGATTTCTGATTGTCCATTTATAAGCTCACACTGTTTCACTGTTTTTAAAGAAAGGAAATAAATATTTGTTAGAGGAACCCCCCCCTTTTTTTTTCTTTTATAGGATGTATGGCACTTAAATTCTTGTTGATTGATTTCTAATAATATCATTTTAAAGAGCTTTCCCTTTGCAATTATTTATATCTTGCCAGGTAATAACCAAATTATTATAAACTATATTATAGTTATTATATCCAAGGCACTATTTAGCATTCTTTAAGAATATAAAGAAGTAAATAACATTACAAGTTACTAAATTCTTAGTTCATTTTCTTTGAAATGTAGAATATATGAAAAAGAACATTATTAGATAAGGTCGGAGAAATATAGTAGTACTGGATCATGGAGGGCTTTGAAAACCCGGATAAGAAGTTTGAATTTGACAATGAAGATCTCATAGCAAGAAGAGATTTCAGAGTATAATTAGTCCAAAATCTATCTGAGCATCAGATTTTTGTCCAATATCCCTAAGTAGTCAGCAAGTCTGTATTTAAAGACTTACTTCAGTACAGAATTTGAGAGCCATCGAGAAGTTTTAAGCAAAAGAGTGACATAACCAAATCTTTATTTGAGAAAGACAATTATACCTCTAGTGTGAAGGATGAATTAGAGAGGGGCATGGGAAAAGGTGGGGAAATTTTGTTAGATTATTGCTGTGATTGAAGCATATAGTAATGATTTTCTATGTTAGAATGAAAATTGAGGAAAGATATGAAAGATGTTGTTGAGGTGAAGTTGATAGCATTTGCCTGAAAGCAGGGATTCTTTATCTATTGTGCCCAGCACATGGTATTTAATAAATGTTTGTTTATTGATAGATCAATTAATTATATGGTATAACTAATTAGACATGAAAGGTAAGACAGAGAGAATACTCTGATTAATCCCAAGGTTACATATTTGATTGAAAGTCTTGGTAAATGTTGTTGTCAATAGAAACTGAAGTCAAAAGGAAAGAGTAGGTATAATGGGAAAAATAATGAGCTTGGTTTTGAATGGCTTGAAATACTAGTCAGAAATAGGATATCCATATCCAAGTTGAAGGTTCCTAAAGATATTTGGAACTCAAGAGATTAGAACTTGAGCCACAGAATTCAAAATCTTCCATCTAGAGATGATAGTTGAAATTCTGAGAATGCATGAAATTACCTATGAAGAGATTGCAGAGAGAGAAGAGAAATAGAGCTAGAGATAAATCTTGAAGAACACCTCTATTAAGACTTGAGAACAGGATGAAGAACCAGGAAAGAAGATAGAAAAGAAGTTACTAAGGGAGGAAAAGAATCAGAAGAGCATAATGTTGATGAAAAAAAATAAAGTATCCATTTAGCAGGAAGGCAATCAACAATTTTCAAAACTTCAGAGAGATGAAAAAAGATTTTCTTTTTTTTTTTTTTTTTTTTTTTAAGTCCATTGGATTTATTGATCAGGGAGTCAATGATAGATGACCTTTGATTGAACAATTTCATTAAAGGATGAGATCACAAATCCAATACATAGTGTTGAATTGTAAAATGGAGCCACAGGTTATAGACAACTTTTCCAAGAAGTTTAGTTGCAAAGAGGCAAAGAAAGATAGGACAGATCTGGGTGGCCTAAAAGTAGAAGGGCCTAGGGAAAGCTTTTTTTTTTTTTTTCCAGATTGGGAATAACTGAGAATATTTAAAGACAGATGGGCAAGAAGAAATTAAAGATGTTGGAGGGAATAAGGATGACTGCTAGAGCAACATTCTAAATTAGTCAAGAGAGAATATGAGAACTAGAGAACATTATGAAATACAAAATGAACAACTTTTATTACATTAAATTAAAAAGTTTTTGCACATACAAAACCAACACAAACAAGATCAAAAGAGAAGTACAAAGCTGAGAAAAAAAATTACAACCAGTATTTATGATAAAGGTCTCGTTTCTAAAATACATGAAGAACTGTGTCAAATTTATAAGAATACAAGTCATTCCTCAATTGATAAATGGTCAAAGGATATGAACATACAGTTTTTAGATGACAAAATTAAAGCCATTTATAGTCATGTGAAAAAATGTTCTAAATCCTATTGTTTAGAGAAATGCAAATTAAAACAACTCTGGGGTACCACCTCACATCTCTCATTGACTAAAATGACAAGAAAAGATAATGAATTTTGGAGGGAGTGTGGAAAAACTGGGATGTTAATGCATTGTTGGTGGAGTTGTGAAATGATCCAACCATTGTGAAGAAGAAACTATGCACAAAAGGCTATAAAACTGTGCACACTCTTTAACCCAGCAGTGTCTCTATTAGGTCTGTATCCCAAGAAGATCATAATGAAGTGAAAAGGACCCACATGTGCAAAAATGTTTGTAGTAGCTCTTTTTATGGTAGCAAAGGATTGGAAAATGAGTAGATGCCCATCAATTGGTTGTGGTATATGAAAGTAATGTATTATTGTTGTTTTATAAAAAATGATGAACAAGCTGATGTTAGAAAGGGTTGGAAAGATTTACAGGAACTGATGCTGAGCAAAACAAGCAGAATCAGGAATACAATGTATGCAGTAACAGCAACATTGTGCTATGATCAACTATGAAAGACTTGGCTCTTCTCAGTGGTTCAGTGATCCAAGACAGTCATAAGAAACTTAGGGGAGAAAACTCCATCTGCATCCAGAAAGAGAACTCTGGAGATTAAAGGTATATCAACACATGCTATGTTTACTTCTTTTTTTTTTTTTTTTTTCCTTTTTCTCTTGGTTTTTCCCTGTTATTTTGATTTTTCTCACCTATCATGATACATAAAGAAACATGTATTTAAAAATTAATATGCATGTATAACTAGAAAAAAATAAGACAGTAAAAAAGAGAGAGAGAATATGATCAAGGGTAAGTATTAACTTTTAGGGAAAAAGAAAAATACAGCTCTTTTTCCAGAAAGAAAGAGGACAAAGAGTTGATGATGATGCCAAATAGTAGAACATAAGGAACCTTAGAGGCCATCTTATCTAAACTTTCATTTTACAGATGAGGAAACAGGCCCAGGGGAGTTAAGTTACTTCCTTAAGGTTACATGGACAATATCCAAGTTCTTTCAGCTGTCAGCCTTTTGAAAAGTTATGAAAGATGGAGGAGGGGAGTAAGGAAATTTCTGTTGTAGCGCCTTTATTTTCTCTGTGAAAAAGGAAGCCAGTAGTACATGTTCAAGAGAGAGAGCTGTGGATGGGAGGAGAGTTAAAAAAATTTTTTTTGAACAATTGCACTGGCAATAAATTAACGAAATAATGATACAGTAGAAAGGTTGGCTGTCAAGTAACAGTAAGGTCCCAGTTTATGTTGTGTACAGTGAATTTTTGCTGTAAGATAAACCAGTTTGAACTGAAGTATAGAAGAATGAAAATGTTTCTCTATTACAATTATTATACAAGTATTACAATTTCTTTTGACACAACAGGTATTTATTTACCCACAAACATCTTAACTATACTGTGCCCCATTCTCCCCAAAAGACAATTTATCAGTTATTAACAAAAGAAAAAAATAAGTAGAATTCTAGGAAGATGATGGAGTAAGAGAGAGCTAGGGTTCAGCTTTTCCCTTACCACCTCAAATCATAAAGAAAAGTATCAGATAATACAACAAAAACAATTCGAGAAAGAAGATGGGAGAATGTTCTATAGAATAATTCTATTATTATTAGCAGTCCTATTTCTGAATGCTTTCATTATATAACCCATTGTAATCATGGGCCCTCACCCCTACCTTGGACTTTTATGATATCTGTAATCTCAGACATCAGTTTTTTTGGAGTGACATGTTGCAGCCCCATGATATCCCAGATATATAATTTCCTTATGTAGGTTTTGATTTTTATATGGAACCATTTTCTGGGCAAGAGGGAAATAACTTGGTCACTGTTTTCTAAAAAACAAAAAAAACCAACAACAACTTGGAGCCCTAATAAGGAAGAGGTCAAGCTAGATAGCTTCCTTGGACCAGTGCCCTGATTGAGTCTTTTCTGTACCCCTTAGTTAATTGGGCTCCACGAACCCAACCAGTCCTGGGACAGGGACACAGGGAAGGGACAGAAGAAAGTTTGTTGTTGACAGGCAAGAGGAACCCAAGAGAGTGGAGCTAGTAAAAATTAGACAGCAAGCCAAGTTGTGGTGAAGTTTCACCTTTCAGCATCTCCTTTCATCAGTGTCACTAGTAGCCTAATGGAGGACAAATAAGCAAGAGTTTGAAAAGGAGCACTGGGCCTCATTTAGATTTTTTTAATGTAAGAAGAAAGAGAATGATGATAAACAAGATCTATGATTCAGAAAATATAGGATAGAAAATCAGTAGAGTGACAAATACATATAAAAACAGTCAGAAAAAAGAAAATGAAAGAAAAAAAATTCATCACAAATGAACACAATGAGTATGTACTTTTCAACAAAAGAAATTGGATTTTATCAGCAGAACCAGGAGAACATTATACACAGCAACAAGACTATACGATGATCAATTTTGATGGACATGGTTCTCTTCAACAATGATGTGATTCAAACCAGTTGTTCTGCGATGACGATAGTCATATACATCCAGAGAGAGGCCTGTGGGAACTGAGAGTGAACCAAAACACAGCATTTTAACGCTTTCTGTGAATATTTCCATGCATTTTGTTTTCCTTCTTAGGTTGTTTTTTTCTTCTTCTCTTTCTAGATCTGATGTTTCTTGTGCAGTAAGATAACTGTATAGATGTGTATACATGTATTGTATTTGTCCTATAATTTATCCTATTTAGCATGTATTAGATTACCTGTCATCTAGGGGTGGGGGGTGGGGGGAAGGAGGGGAAAAGCTTGGGAAAAAAAAAAAGTTTTTGCAAAGGTCAATGTTGAAAGGTCACTCATGTTTTCTAAATAAAAAGCTTTATATAAAAAAAAAGAAATTGGATTTTAAAAACACTTAAGGAAAATGAGATCATAGCAAATTATATGAGACCCAAGAAATTGATTGATGGAGCATCTCCAAGAACCTTTATAATATTTGAAAGAACAATAAAATGATTAATTAAATAAATTAAAGATAGAGGCCAAATTAGAGTTCCTAAGGAAGAAATCAGTAAGTCTCACAAGAAAAATAAGTTATGTAAAGCAAAGATCAAAATAATTGATTCTTTCACAAAGAAACTAGAATTAGACCTATAAAATGACAGAACAAGAAGGAAAATTAATTGAACAAAATAAAAAAATAAGATTGGAAGAACATGTGAGGACTCTATAAAATAAGAATATTGAACAAAATATAGGATAAAATAACATAGAATAAGGAATGTTAAGTTTTCCAGAAAAGCTGATTAAAAAGCAGCTCTGAAAACCATTTTTCAGAAGATGCCCAGAATTACTGAAAGCAGATGAAAAGGTACAGATTAAGAGGATTCTTCGGATAGAACAGAAGGAAATTCCAAATTTAACTCAACAAGAAGCTAAATTGGTAAACTTCAGAATTACAAGATCAAACAACAAATATTGCAAGTAGTCCCTGAAGGGAAAAAAATTTTCATATTCCAAAATAAACCAATAAATAGTATGCTTTTGTTTACCACAAACCAAAGAAAAAAGTGTGAATGTTATTGAAAAAGAAGATTAATTTGTTCCCTCTCCTAAATAACATAAATTCTACAAAATTCATTACTAAAAAAAAATTGGGTGTTCAGCAAAAGGAAACTTTTGCATCATACTTTCAAAAGGATAGAGGACTATATTCAACATGCAAAACTTTCAAGGAGAAAGGGTAATTAGCAATAAAAAAAATCAAGGCAATCTGATCAAAACAAATAAGGTAAAAAACAAATAAATATCAGGAAATGTGCAAATTACATGCAAACAAAGCAGTAAATAAATATCAACAAAAAAGTTAGGAATAATAACCCAGTCTCAAAAAAAAAAAATTAAGCAAACCATAAATGAAGTATACTGATGGAAAAAATCTTGGTTCAGCTGAATTTTAAAAAATTCCAATTACATATAAAATTTTAAAAAAATTTTTTTAAATATTTTGAGTTCCAAATTCTCCACTTTTGACACACATTATACATGTGAGGACAAGCACAACATACTCTTCCATATTCCTTGTGAAGGGGGAAAAAAAAACCCAAACCACAAAGATCCTCTCCAAAAGGAAGAATTTTATTTTATTTTTTAAATTTTATTTTATTTGCAAAACATATGTATGGGTAATTCCTCAACATTAACCCTTACAAAGCTTTCTGTTACAAGTTTTTCCTTCCTACTCCCCACCCCTCCGCTAGGTGGCAGGATATCCACTACATGTTAATTATGTTAAAATACTTGACAAATCAAATATATGTATACATAATTCCATACTTATTGTTGTGCAAGAAAAATTGTCATTTACAAGAAAGACATATCAGATAAAGGAAACACAATGTAAGCAAACATCAATTGAGAGTATGAAAATGTTATGTTGTGGTCCACATTTCACATCCCTCTCTCTGGGTGTATATAGCTTTCTTCAATGAACAATTGGAAGTGGTTTGAAACATTTCATTATTGAAGAGAGCTGTGTCCATCAGAATTGATTGTCATATAAGTATTGTTGTTGCTGTATATAATGATCTCCTGGTTCTGCTCATTTCACTCAGCATCAGTTCATGTAAGTTTCTCTAGGCCTCTCTGAAATCATCCTGCTGGTTGTTTCTCACAGAACAATAATATTCCATAATATTCATATAGCATAATTTATTCAGCCATTCTCCAATTGAAGGGCATCTATTCAGTTTCCAGTTTCTAGTCACTACAAAAAGGGCTGCCACAAACATTCTTGCACATGTGGGGCCCTTTCCTTCCCAAAAGGAAGAATTTTTTAAAATTTGCTTTGATCCCTCATCAGCTCTTTCTCATGAGGTGTGGATAATGTTTTTCATCATGAATCCTTTGGAATTGTCTTAGATCGTTGTATTGCTGAGAATAGCTAAGCCATTCACAGTTGCTTATTATGTAGTATTGCTGTTAATTGTACACAGTATTCTCCTAGTTTATTCATTTCATTTTGCATAAGTTCATATAAATCTTCCTACATTTTCCTGAAAATACCTTTCTTGTCATTTATTACAGCATAAAAATATTCCATAGTAATCATATACCATAATTTGTTCAGCCATTCCCCAATTGATGATCAGCAGTTTCCAATTCTTTGCCACCACAAAAGGAGCTGCTATAAATATTTTTAACATAGGTTCTTTTACTTTAAAAAAAAAAACTCTTTGGATATAGACTTAGTGATGCTATTTATTGCTAGATCAAAGGGTATGTACACTTCTAGAGCCCTTTAGGCATAGTTCTAAATTGTTCTCCAGCTTGGTTTGGATAAATTCACAACTCCACCAGCAGCAGTACATTAGTGTCCCAGCTTTCCCACCTCCCCTTCAGCGTTTATTATTTTCCTTTTCTGTCATGTTAAGCCAATTGGTTCAGATGAATTTCAAAAATATTATTAGATGTTTAAAGAGGAATTAATGCACAGAAGTTATCCTTACAACTAGAGAAGGTACTCTACTAATCAATCAAGTATTTATAAGTCTAGTATATGTCAGGCACTGTGCTCAACCCTGGGAATATAAAATAAAATATGATACAGTTCTTCTCCCTTAAAAGTTTACATTCTATTGAAGGAGCCAGTTTTATATGTAGAAATTCTAACTAGATAAAATACAAAATAAATATCAAATGTTTTAGAGTAGTTTCTTGGAGAAGGCAGTGCTTGAGATGAGTTTTGAAGGAAGGGAGATATTATTTTAGAAGTACAAATAGCAATATCTGGGAACAGATTTATCATGTGGGGTGAGGAAGAAAAGGTGTTTTTACCAATGGTTTTTACCAAAGTTGTAAATTTTGCAGACTCTAAAATAGATGTTTTTGACAGAAATAGGAAAGTTCAGAAGAAACTTAATAACTTCTCTACCTGTTGAGGATTCTATTATCCTCTCAGTCAAAACCTAAAGATCTTTGATTTCTCACTGTCTTTTAAACCCTTCCCGTCATATCCAGTCCATTGGCAGGGCCTGTTGATTTTACCTTCATAATGTCTCTTGCATATAGCCTCTTCTTTCCTCTGACTCTGTCACCACCTCAGTGCAGGCCTATATCACTTAAAGTATTGTAATAGTCTTCATAAAAATTGGTGTGCCTGATGCCTCAAGTCTCTACTTTAATCTATTCTCTACTCAGCTGTCAAAGTGATGCTGCTAAAGCTTAGGTTTGACTATGTCTCACAGACATATATACACACAGACACATGTCTGACACAGACATATAAACAGTCAATTCCAGGATCGATTATAAGATCTTCACATTTATCTTCAAAACCCCTCATAACCTTCTTACTTCACCTTAGTATTCTTCTCATGCTTTATACCAATAGACAATACCTGGACAGGTAGATCTCAGAGTCTTCTAATCATATCACTAAGTAAAATACTAAGAGGAACAGTAGAGCTCAGGACAGAGATTTTGGGGGAATCCCTGTAGTTAGCAGGCATGATGGGATTGAAGATCCGATCAAAATGAGACAGAGAAGGGATCAGACCACATAAGAGAAGAACCAAGAAAGAGTAGTGTCACAAAAATCTAGAAAGAAGAGAATACCAAGGAGAAAGAGGTACTCAACAGTGTCAGAGGCCACAAGAAGGACCAAAGTTGAGAAAAGGTCGTAATTAAGAGATTGTTAGTAACTTGGAAGAGAGCACTTTTGAAAGATGAGTCAGAAGCTAGACTGCAATGAGTTAAGAAGAAAGAGCATTAGGTAGGTAGTCTTCTCAAAGAATTTAGCCATATAGAAGAAAATACAGGATGATATCTAATGGGTATCTATTCTTATCAGTGTGTTAAACTGATACCAAGACATTTCCAAAATTTATATAAGTAAAACTATAAAATACTAGATACAAAACAAAGGAAAACATAAAAATGAAGATATATTCACTGTACTTGATTGGGCTGGGCCAACATAATAAAAATTATACTATTGCCTAAATTAATTTACATCTTTAGTATTTTGCTTCTCAAATTACTGGGGACTTATTTTACAAAAACAAATTAAAATTCAGTTGGAGGATCAAAAGATCTATGATCTTTAGAATAGAAATGAAAAAAAGTAGGAAGAGTGGGGCCGCATCTCAGAGTATGCTAGAAAGCATCATTATACTATTTGGTAGTGGTTTTAAAAAAATGAAAAAGCCAATTAGTGGAACAGATTAGATAAGCAAAACCCAGAAACAGGAGCCAGTGTTTGGTATAGAATTTTGTAGGTGAAATGAGCTTCCTTAGAGAATCCTCTAACTTTTGAAGTAACCCATTAAATTTTTGGATAATTAATTATTAGGAAATTTTTTCTGACATAAAGCAAAAAGTTTCTCTTTTTTCACCTTTTGCTTTTATTTATGTTTAAGAACAAGTCTATTCCCTTTCTGACTGATAGCTATTTTTTTTCCAGATTAAATATTCCCATTTCCTTTAGCAAATTTTTAAGTTTGCCTCCCAGGAGAAAATTGATGGTTTAGATGAGATAGTCAAGAAATATCCTTAAATTTTGATGGGCTATAACTAGAGGCAAATATCTGCTCTGAGGATAGATAATATATGGGGATAATTTATTTATGGTATGCTGCCACCTTTATCTTAAAGAAAAATACTAAATGGGAAAAGAGAGTAGTATTATATATTCATAGGTGATAAAACCTGTTTTATGGTTCTTACATTTGCCAATTCTGCAGCAGCTGCTGGAGTGTAATAAGTGCCGAAACAGCTATCACCCTGAGTGCCTGGGACCAAACTACCCAACCAAACCCACCAAGAAAAAGAAAGTTTGGGTGAGTTTGTTGTACTATTCCAAAAAGAACTATCACTCTTGAGTCTTTTGAGCTTCCATTGCTGCTAATTCAAGTGATATCTAAATGACTACTTCTTAGAGATATTTGGGAAGAAAGGGATGATGAGATATGGTGGGAAATGTAAGTGATATAAAACACAAGATGTTGGCAAAAATTTGTTTTCAGTTATCTTTTTTTCCAGATCTGTACCAAGTGTGTTCGATGCAAAAGCTGTGGATCTACAACTCCAGGCAAAGGATGGGATGCACAGTGGTCTCATGATTTTTCACTGTGCCATGATTGTGCCAAACTCTTTGCTAAAGGTACAAGAAGAATTTACAATCTGCTTGTGTATTATTAATTATTATTTAAGTATTGTTTACAAGATTTCTTTAGTGATGATATCAACATCATTTTAGCAGAATTTTTTAAATGTATGAGGTAGTTAGATGTTATCAAGGATATATATAATTTTGAAGCATTTCCCAAATCTTTGGTCTTTTCTTTGCATTTGAGTAGTAATATAGTTGTAGAAAATATTTTATTTAAAGTGTTGAAGCAGAGATACTGTTTTGTGTTGTTGTTTTTAAACAAAACTGATGATCAGAATTTAAACAGGTAAAAAGTAAAAGTCAATAGCCTGTCTCCTTTCTTCCTTTTTTTGGGGGGTGGGGGTAAGACTGCACATCTTGTCTAGAATTGTTGAGCTACACTTCCTCTTTTTCTCCAAATTTTAATTTAATTTTCTCTCTTCTTTAAGCCACCTCATTAAACTACTCTGTACATTTGTAAATAGTTTTAATGAAGACAAAAAATTAGTGGTATAAATATAGTGGTTCTGGAAGCTCACCTTATTTATTGGAGCTTTCCAGAAATTCTTTACATAAAAACATATTGATATTTGAGTGATTCTGTAAGAATATGGTGACTTGAGTTCAGGCTTTGTTTTTGTCTTCCCAAATAAACCTTGAAGACTTTATTTTAAAGTATTGTTTTGTTTTTAGGAAACTTCTGCCCACTTTGTGACAAATGTTATGATGATGATGACTATGAGAGTAAGATGATGCAGTGTGGGAAATGTGATCGATGGGTTCATTCCAAGTGTGAAAACCTTTCAGGTACAGAGATGGGACCTCCTAAGATACCTATGAGTAGTTTACTAAACTTCTATCTTCCAAGCATTGCCAATCCTAATTCAGCTTCATTCATCTTGCCATATAATTTTTTAAAGTTCAAGTTGTTACCTTTTATAGATTAGGTAATTTTCCAACTTATCAAATTCTATGTTTGTGCCATTTAATAATTTGTTTATAAATCACTTGGAAATCATTTCCTTTGGATATCCAGAAGTACCAAGAATATTGCCATTATCACCTGCTTTAAGGAAAGATAGAATGGGAAGTTTGGGATATAAAGCCATGTGGGATTTTACAGATTAATCTTTTCTTATGAATAGCCTTCATTAGATTTTTTTGTTCCTAGATGAAATGTATGAGATCCTCTCTAATTTGCCTGAGAGTGTGGCCTATACCTGTGTGAACTGTACAGTGCGGCATCCTGCTGAATGGAGATTGGCTTTAGAAAAAGAGCTCCAAATTTCCCTGAAGCAGGTTTTGACAGCACTGTTAAATTCTCGAACTACCAGCCACTTACTCCGTTACAGACAGGTGGGTCAAAAGTTCCTCATACCCAGTTCGGCTCTGCATAGTTATCTATCCATTACTACCGTTAGATTTTGTTTTGAGGACAGAAAGAACTATGAGACAAAGTCCCTATTTTTCAGAGATAATTTGTTTAAAAAATATACTAGGGCATTTAGCTAAGAGGTTTGGGGGCATATTTCTGCTTCTGTACAAGAAAGAAAATTTAATGAATTTGCACTAAGACTTTGAAGGTGTCAAACATTAAAATTTTTAGAGATAGCTAAACTTTTGTATTTTGTTAAATAAGAGGCAAATTTTAGAGGCACGTATATGGAAACATGAATTATATTAGTAAAGAAATTACTCATTACTCATATAGCTTTTACTATATTGCTATATTGCCCTCAAATCTTTTAGTGGTGCTTCATTTTTTAGGAAAAAGCTGTAGTTGGACATCCTCTGAAGAAATTTTGCTAAACAGTTGTGAACATGGAATATGACTCTTCAGGCTGGATTTGGGAAAGCTCAAAAGCGAACTTGGAGGGTGGAGAAAGTGGCAGGAAGTTTTCCAATTCAATAAATATTAATGAACATTTGGTGTGTATAGAACTCTGGTGTAGGAATTGGGGAAAATAAAAACTTTAAATAAAACAGCCTTTCCATTATCCATAAGTATTTATTAAATGCTTACTATGTTTTAAAAGATAATTATTATCAAAGAGTTTACGTTCTAATGGGGGAGATGACATGAAAAGTGATAAGATATTAAAATGGTAACTATACAAGGAATGCAATTAGGAAAAAATTCATAGTAGGTGATATTTAAGATGAGTCTTTAAAAAAACCCAAAACCACAACCAAAAAAACCTCTAGCAATTCTAAGAGATGGAGATGAAGAAAGAGAGAATATAGCATGGGGGACAATCAGTGTAAGGGTATGGATATGAAAGTATTATGTATAAGAAACCATAAACAGTGCAGTTTAACCATAATGTAGATTCCTTGCCGAAAAGTAACGTGTATGACTGAAAACATTGGAAGGGGCCAGATTTTAAAGAGCTTAGATGCCAAATAGAGTTTATATTTGATTCTACAGGTAAGAAGGAACCATGAAGTTTAAGCAGAGGGTTGACATGTTCAGACCTCCATTATCAGAAAGCCACTATCAATTGTGTTGTCTGGATTATTAACTTCCTCCTTATTTTTGTGTGTCATGATGCAAATACATTCTTCAACAATCTTTATTAAGTGTTCACTATGTACTCAACACCAAGCTAGTTCCTAGAAATAGACAAAAGTAAAGCATTTCTTTTTTCAAAAAGGTTCCATTCTGATTGGGGAAGCAACATGCATATAGAAAAAAGTAAGTACATAGTAATTACTGGAAGGGATAGAATCAGGATAGAACTTGTGTAGGAAGTGACATTTGAATGAGCTTTGAAGGAAGCTAGTGAGTTTGAGGCAAAGGTGAGAAAGCAATATTTTCTAGGCATTGGGGTTACTCTTTATGAAGGTATAAAGAAAGGAATTGGAATATATATCTGTATCTTTCTGTATCTATCTGTGTGTGTGTGGGGGTGTGTGTGTGTAGGAGCCACATGGAATACATACTGTTTTATGTATGAGTGACAATAAGCAGGCCAGTTTGGCTCCACTGTAGAATTCATGTTGGAGAGTTAAGTTCCAATAAATGGAGCCAGCACAATGATGAACACAAATGTTTATATTTTAGATGCCAGAGAAACCATGAACCTTTATTTCCAGTTCTAACAGGAGAATATTAAATGATCAATGACTGATTGAAAGTAATCTGTACATCTTTCCTGGATAAAGGCTGCCAAGCCCCCTGACTTAAATCCAGAGACTGAGGAAAGTATACCTTCCCGAAGCTCCCCAGAAGGACCTGATCCACCAATCCTGACTGAGGTTAGCAAACAAGAAGAACAGCAGCCCTTGGACCTGGAAGGAGTAAAGAGGAAAATGGACCAAGGAGGTTATACCTCTGTGGTATGTATCTCATACATAAACTAACAAAAGTTCAATGATGATTTTCTTTTCTTTTTTTTTTTTTTTTTAATGTATCATTTTGTCTTGGAGTATATACTTAAAAACTTTGGGAGAATTTAGTTTTTTTTTTTTGAGAAAGGGAAATAGAATAAGATCAAATTGTTTTCCATCTGACTTTTCTGGAACCAAATTCATATTCAGAAGAATACTCAGATCTCCCAAAAAGTATTTGTGGAGAGAAAAAAAATTTAGTGTAAACATAATTAGTTTTTCCCTTTGGGACCAGATCTCAGTAATGTGCCTATCTTTTAAGATCCTTTTTTACAGATGCTTTTTAATTTTTAAGGCAAGAAATTTTTAAGTTATTATTTAATATTCAATAACTCCTTTATATCCATTTATTTTAAAGAAAAAACTATTTTATGATTTATGACCTGTTTGGATAATACTTTCTGAAGCATTTCCTTTATTATTATTAGCTAGCTAACCTTAATACATGGATTTGGCTGTGTTTTAATAGCTTTGGGCAAACACAAGTTGATTGTTAGCTCATTCTCAAAGTCCCTAACCAGAATGATGTTATTCTACAGTGTTTAAATGGGATATAGATTAGTTTTGGTTTTGGTTTTTAATTGCACATGTGCTGAATACTTAGATAAAAGAGGATAACATTCCACTTTTGGCATGTACATTTTTATGTGTGTATATATGTATACTATGTATTTCCAATGCAGTTGGAATTCAGTGATGATATTGTGAAGATTATTCAAGCAGCCATCAATTCAGATGGAGGGCAGCCAGAGGTTAAAAAAGCTAATAGCATGGTCAAGTCTTTCTTCATTCGGGTGAGTTTTTTTATTTTATTTTTTAAAAAATTTGTTTCTCCATAAAAAGAATGAGTTTGTCCTCTTGATATCTTTTTTCATCACTGGACGGATTCATTTTTATATCTGTCCATATACATTTAAACATTCTTTGTTTTTTCTTGGGGTTGGGGTAAATTGGTGAATTTTGAACTGCTGGGTTAGGTTATCAAATTGATGGGTCTTTCTTTAGAACTTGAAATCTCTTCATAGTGAAATAATTTAGAATAAAATTTTATAATTGTTGAAATTCTTGTTTGTTTTATTCAGCAAATGGAACGCGTTTTCCCTTGGTTCAGTGTCAAAAAGTCCAGGTTTTGGGAACCAAATAAAGTTACAAGCAAGTAAGTGTCTTTAGTATCCATCAGCAATAACTTTCTTAAATTTGTCAGTTTGCTGAACTAAAGGTGATCAAGAAATCCTATTCTTTTCAAAAATGATTGTTGAGACTTTAGGTCTAAGCATTTTTTAATATAATATATATTACATGCCATGCACTTTTTATAAATATTGTCTCATATGATCTGATCCATACAACAAACCTGTGAAGTATGTGTGATTAGTAGCCCCATTTTACAGTTGAAGAAAAAGTGAGGCAGATAGACGTTAAGTGCCTTGCCCACAGTCTATGTAAGAGTCTATGGTAGGATTTGAACTCAGATTTTATATCTGTTGCATCACTTGCTGCTCCTATTCTAATATTATAGAGGAGGTTCAGACCTCATTGAGAGACAGCTAGATGGCGCAGTGCCTCAGCCCTGGAGTCAGGAGAACCTGAGTTAAAATCTGGCCTGAAACACTTAACACTCCCGGAGCAAGGTCACTTAACCCCAAATGCCTCACAAAAAGGGGGGAGGGAAGGGGAGGGAGAATTAAAAAAATAAAAATAATAAAACCAAAAAACAACCAGATCTCTCATTGAAAATTTCCTAAATCATTGAAATAATAGATCTAAACCTAGCTTCCATAAAACAACTCCATAATTTAAGGAATTAAATTTGATTTCTGGTATAATTGAATCCCATCGATAATAAATCATATTATAGTAAGAGTTCTGCTAACTTACGTCTAGCATTTTGTTCAGTGTCTTTTTTCATTTTCCATGTCTAGTTTTATATCCAGGATGGGACTGCCATTTGATTTAGGATTAAGGAAAGGTCTTGTATTAATGAGACAAGAAAATTGTTTAAGGAGAAATATTCAATAATAAAATTCTAGATAACTTTGATTTTTACATTTTACATACTTGTTCCATTGTGGGCTGAGGGAATAAATTATGGCATTTTGCAGAGGTCTGTGATAAATTATATTTGAGTCATAATTGTTTTGCCATATATTAGATCATAGAAAGTACTTAAAAATCCTTGTTAAATGTAATTGAATTGTGTTTTCAGCAGTGGAATGTTACCAAATGCAGTGCTACCACCTTCACTTGACCATAACTATGCTCAGTGGCAAGAGAGAGAAGAGAACAGCCACACTGAGCAACCTCCTTTGATGAAGAAAATCATTCCAGCTCCTAAACCCAAGGGCCCTGGAGAACCAGATTCACCAATTCCTCTCCATCCTCCTACACCACCAATCTTAAGTAAGAAGCCAGAAATTATCTTATTTCCTCATTACATATATGTATAAGATGCAGGCTGAAGTATAAGAAGCTAGCTTTTTGAGACTAAATTTGACATGCTTAAAAATCTGAGGAAAATTCTTTTTTTTTTTTTTATTAAAGCTTTTTATTTGCATAACATATGTATGGGTAGTTCCTCATCTTTGATCTTTACAAAGCTTTCCGTTACAAATTTTACCCCCAGTCCCTACCCCTCCCCTAGATGGCAGGAAGTCCATTACATGTTAATAATGATAAAATACTTGACAAGTTGTTGTGCAAAAAAAAATCCTATCTACAAGAAAAAAAAATCAGAAAAAGGAAACACAGTGCAAGCAAACATCAATAAAGAGCATGAAAATGTTATGTTGTAGTCCACATTTCATATCCCTCTCTCTGGATGTATATGGCTTTCTTCACTGAACAATTGGAACTGGTTTGAGACAATTCTTTGTTGCAGAGAGCCATGTCCATCAGAGTTGATCATCATATAATATTGTTGTTGCTGTGTATAATGATCTGGTTCTGCTCATTTCACTCGGCATCAGTTCATGCAAGTCTCTCCAGGCCTCTCTGAAATCATCTTGCTGGTCATTTCTTACAGAGCAATAATATTCCATAACATTCATATGCCATAATTTATTCAGCCATTCTCCAATTGATGGACATCCATTCAGTTTCCAGTTTCTAGCCACTACAAAAAGAGCTGCCACAAACATTCTTGCACATGTGGGTCCCTTTCCCTTGAGGAAAATTCTTAACCCATTATTAATAATAGCAGCTTCATTATCTTCTAATGTAGAGAATATCTATGGAGTTGTCACAAATCTTTCAGGATTATAACATATGGCAAAAGCCAAATTAACAGACCATTTTTATTACTTAAGCTGAAATTAAAACAAAAAAAATCCTTCTCTTTTGAAAGTTATATTTTCTGCCTTGCCAAAC
Source organism: Myrmecobius fasciatus (assembly GCA_023553655.1). Taxonomy (NCBI): domain Eukaryota; kingdom Metazoa; phylum Chordata; class Mammalia; order Dasyuromorphia; family Myrmecobiidae; genus Myrmecobius; species Myrmecobius fasciatus. The sequence goes on from JAJPUD010008320.1 coordinate 56,724, forward strand.
ATAACTTGCATATTTTTATTTGGGGGTACAAGATACTGACAGGAGCCGGGAGGACAGTCCTGAGCTGAACCCACCCCCAGGCGTAGAAGATAATCGACAGTGTGCTTTATGTTTGACATATGGTGATGATAATGCTAATGTAAGTACTTTGCATCTTAGTATTCTACTTAACAGGCACCATGACAGAATGTCTTTGCCTTTTGTAAGTAATTTTGATCATGGAGATTTCTTTACACATATTATTCACACAGGTTTGTGTGACTGGCCAATGTAATATGGTCCAGATTGGTGTATTAGCCTGCTTTCAATTATGTAAACCTATTGAAAGTGAAACTATCACCATTTGAATATGATCACTTCCCTAGGAAATGGACATAGCTGTTTTGTTGGGTTCTAGATTTTAGCCTTGATATAAAAGTATCTTAAAGCATTCCTCCTTAATATTACATTGTGATTTTATTTGAGTTTCTAAGCTAAAAGGCTTTTGATTTCCTGAAATTATTTTGTCAAAGTTAGAAGTCAATTCCAAGCTTTCCTGGCATTGGGTTGTTATATAAAAATAATTTATATCCCTTAGGATGCTGGCCGCTTGCTCTACATTGGTCAAAATGAGTGGACCCATGTGAACTGTGCTTTGTGGTCAGCAGAGGTGTTTGAAGATGATGATGGGTCTCTAAAGAATGTACATATGGCTGTGATCAGGGGCAAGCAATTGGTGAGTCTTTGGGAATTAAGTTATGTAGAAGGAGATTCCTTCATGGTTTTCTAATGTTCTGTTTTCTCGAGTAAATGTTGCTTCACCAATAGCTTTACATGTTCAGGCAGTAACATATTGAGCCCCTTTGGGGTTCTGTTTTGATCTCTGGGGCAGCGAGATACAAAAAAAATGAAAAGGTCTTTATCCTTGAGACACTTAAAATGTAACTAAAATACAACCTATTAAAATGATAATTATTTGTTAGTATTTATTAAGGACTTTTTTGCATGCCAGTCATTAAGTAATACATTAACACAAATGTAAATTAATATTGTGCAGACATCATAATAAGTATAATGAGAAGGTGAAGTAAAGCAGAAACCATTACCAACTCAGTGTAACCAGACAAATTTTCATAGAAGAACTGAATTCTTAGCTGTATTTTGGAAGAAGGGAGGGGAGAAACTGATCATTGCTCCCCAAAAAAGAGAGAGAAATGACATGTGTAAAAGAAAGAACAAGTACATTTGGTGTGGTAGGGATATTAAGCAAAACAAAATATAACTTGCCTAGATATAATAATCTATGGAAAGTCAATTAAATGTATGGCTTTGAAAATATCTAAATTTTATGAATTAGATAATTAGCCATTTTGTGTTTCTTGTCAGAGAATTGCTAAGTAATTCAAACAGTATAATCTTTGCAGGAGATCTGGACTCATAGACCCTTTTTGGATTTAATGGTCTTCTATCCACTGGAGGATGTCCTAAGCATTGATCTAGGAGGTCTCCCTTTTTAACTCACTGCCCTAGAAGGAAGCCCAGGTTCTAAGTCAAATGGTGATATTTAAACCTAATAGGTTGTGGGGCCTTGTGCAAAAATTGGGAAAAGATATAGTATGTTTATGATAAATTTGATATCTATGTGTAACCACAGAAAAGCAGTAAATTTCCTGAGTTGTGGGGGGGTTCAGGATGGGGTAACTTTGCTAAGGGAAAGGCACAAAAGAGCTAAAGATCTGAATAGAGCTTTTGTTCCTCTTGGATTTTTAGAGATGTGAGTACTGCCAAAAGCCAGGGGCCACTGTAGGTTGTTGCCTCACATCCTGCACTAGCAACTATCACTTCATGTGTTCCCGAGCCAAGAATTGTGTCTTTCTGGATGATAAAAAAGTTTATTGCCAACGACATCGAGATTTGATCAAAGGAGAGGTAAGGAGTGTTGAATTGCTTTTTTAATTCTCAGGGGATTGGGGAGGGGGGAAGGATGCTGGCTAAGAACTGGCAGGATGAGAAACTTCATTTTGTCTCCTAAAGAGTAAATTTCTGTGAGATTTTTAATACTTTACCTTCTCTTCTCATTAGAAGTATGGTAGTTACTGAGAAAGGGTACTGATATTGAATTAGCACTGCTTTTTGAATCTAGAATAAGCTATATGAGGAATGTATCCAATGAGATTAAACTATTCTTTTAACAGCTCTTCTGCATTCTTGTTTAAGGTGGTTCCTGAAAATGGATTTGAAGTCCTTAGAAGAGTATTTGTAGACTTTGAAGGCATCAGCTTGAGAAGGAAGTTTCTCAGTGGCCTAGAACCAGAAAATATCCACATGATGATTGGTAAGACCTGAATATAGGTAATAGATGCTGTATTTATGGGAGGCTTCCTGTCTTTGGGGTTGATATAAAAAAAACTTTCTTCACATTTTCTTTTCTTATCATTTCTCCTTTGTTTGATTAGGCTCAATGACAATTGACTGTTTAGGAATTCTAAATGATCTCTCTGACTGTGAAGATAAGCTTTTCCCTATTGGATATCAGTAAGTAAAATCTATGAAATAGTAGTTAAACTTTGTCAGTTGAAAGAGTGAAAGCCTCCTTACATGAGGTTTGAAGAAATCATACAATTTCCTAGAGCCTTGCCTATGCTTAAAATATTTTTAAAAAAATCTCTTTTACAGGTGTTCCAGGGTGTACTGGAGTACCACAGATGCTCGAAAGCGCTGTGTGTATACATGCAAGATAGTGGAATGCCGTCCTCCAATTGTAGAGCCAGATATCAACAGTACTGTTGAACATGATGAGAATAGGACTATTGCTCATAGTCCTACCTCTCTTACAGGTGAGTCTTTTATCAAGCTGGAATTTAAGTTTGAAGCTGTGTTTTGGGAGGAGAATGAGAAGAGAAGTTGAATTATATATAGTATCTTGTTTGTTCCTAATCCAGTATTTTCACTGCTTGCTTTTAGTCATCAGTTTGATATCTTAACTAGAATCTACCTTTCAAATGAATTTTTTTTCCTACAACAGAAATTCCACCAAGAGAGATTCGCAATACAGCTGAAATTATAAGTCCTCCATCCCCAGATAGACCTCTTCATTCACATACCTCTAGCTCCTGTTTCTATCATGTCATCTCAAAAGTCCCTAGACTACGAATGCCCAGCTATTCTCCAACACAGAGATCCCCTGGTTGTCGTCCATTGCCTTCTGCTGGTAAAGGATTTTATTTAGTTAAATGATCTGTTTGACTTATGAATAAGAATCTCCAATTTGGTTTAATTTTTTTGTTTTGTTTTGTTTTGTTTTGTTTTGTTTTGTTTTGTTTTGTTTTCAGTCAGTGCTGTTCTAGTTAATTTTTCTACTTTTTAAAAATTTTGCTAAGCCATGTATAGATATTTGAGAAGAGTGAATATTGGAGTTTGGTTTTTTCCCCCTATTGTAGACTTTATTTTCTCTCTCTTATTTAGGAAGTCCTACCCCAACTACTCATGAGATAGTCACAGTGGGAGACCCTTTACTCTCTTCTGGGCTTCGAAGCATTGGATCCAGACGTCATAGCACTTCTTCTTTATCACCCCAGCGATCCAAATTCCGGATAATGTCCCCAATGAGATCTGGGAATGCTTATTCTCGTCACAGTGTCTCCTCTATCCCTGGCATTGGTGCCTCCACTGATCATGATTCAAATGTAAAAACAATTGATCACTTCCTAGGGTCATTGAATCCAAGCGCCCCAAATATTTTGGGTCAAAACACTCCAGCTTCTTCAAGTTCTCAAAGGACATTGGTTACAGTTGGAACTAAAGCAAGTCATATGGACGGACCTTCATCTTCAGAAATGAAACATATTAGTGCTGCAGACTTGTCAACTAAAAGCTCCTCCTTGAAAGGAGACAAGGGCAAAATGTTGAATTCCAAGGGCTCAGAGGGGTCAACACATGGACTGGCTTATCCTGGGCATCTTAAGCCAGCTACCCAGATTCATAATACAATATCTGGAGAGATAAATGTTAGTAAAATGGGCGCTTTTGTTGAACCTTCTTCAGTGCCATTCTCTTCCAAAGAGGTCCTTTCCTTCCCTCCACTCCATCTGAGGGGACAAAAGAAGGAGAGAGACCAACATACAAATTCTACCCAACCAGAAAACCTTTCTCCAGGTGAAGACATAGAAACTAAAGCATTAAAGCCACCTGGGGTAAACAGACCATCTATTGCAAATGAACAAGTGATGTCTAGTTTTAGAGACAGAAGACAGAAAGGAAAGAAATCTGGTAAAGAAATTTTCAAAGAGAAACATTCCATTAAGTCTTTTCTGGATCCCATTCAGGTAATGGCTGGTGAAGAAGGAAACTTAAAGCCAGAATTTGTCAATCAGGTTTTGACATCTGAGCATATAAGCCAGCGATCTTGTAATAATATTTCTTCTGAGAAGAGTGGAGATAAGGCCCTTCCTATTTCAGGAGGTTCCAAAGCTCCATCTATGCAATTGGAAGGACCAGCCAAGGAATCACAAACACCTCGGAAACGCACAGTCAAAGTAACCTTGACACCACTGAAAATGGAAAATGAGAGTCCATCCAAAAACACATTGAAAGAAGTTGTTCCTGTTTCTCCATCCCAAGGAATAGAATCAGCAACTTTGGCAGAATCATCTTCAACTTCAGAAAGCCCGGGAGATGGCTCTGTGGTACAACCCAGCCCCAATGATACTGCATCTCAAGAATCTCAGAGTAACACCTATCCAAATCTTCCTGTCCAGGATAGAAACTTGATGCTACAAGATGGCACCAAGACTCAGGAAGACAGTTCCTACAAGAGAAGATATCCTCGCCGCAGTGCCCGAGCCCGCTCTAATATGTTTTTTGGGCTTACCCCTCTGTATGGAGTAAGATCCTATGGGGAGGAAGATATTCCATTTTTTAGCAGTTCTTCAGGAAAGAAACGAGGAAAAAGGTCAGCTGAAGGACAGGTGGATGGGGCTGATGACTTAAGCACCTCAGATGAAGATGATTTATACTACTACAATTTCACCAGGACAGTGATTTCAAGTGGGGAAGAGCGATTAGGATCCCATAATTTATTTAGGGAGGAAGAGCAATGCGACCTCCCAAAGATTTCACAGCTAGATGGTGTAGATGATGGGACAGAGAGTGATACTAGTGTCACAACTGCAACAAGGAAAGTCAATCAACTTCCCAAAAGAAATGCAAAAGAAAATGGGACAGAGAACTTAAAGCTTGATCGAGCTGAAGATTCTGGGGAAAAGGAACATGTCATCAAGAGTTCAGCTGGTCACAAAACCAGTGAACCAAAAATAGACAACTGCCATCCTGTAAGTAGAGTGAAAACACAAGGACAAGATTCCCTGGAGGTCCAGCTCAGCTCATTGGAATCTGGTCGTAGAGTCCACACAAGTACCCCTTCAGATAAAAACCTGCTAGATACTTATAACACAGAGCTTCTGAAATCTGATTCTGACAACAATAATAGTGATGATTGCGGGAACATCTTACCCTCAGATATCATGGACTTTGTGTTAAAGAATACTCCCTCCATGCAAGCATTAGGAGAGAGTCCAGAGTCATCTTCATCTGAACTGTTGACTCTGGGGGAAGGGTTGGGTCTTGATAGCAACCGTGGAAAAGATATGGGTCTCTTTGAAGTGTTTTCTCAACAGTTACCAACAGCAGAACCTGTGGACAGTAGTGTATCTTCCTCTATATCAGCAGAGGAGCAATTTGAGTTGCCTTTGGAGCTCCCATCAGATCTCTCTGTTTTAACTACTCGAAGCCCCACTGTCCCCAGCCAGAACCCAAACAGACTGGCAGTAATCTCAGACACTGGGGAGAAGAGAGTGACAATCACAGAAAAATCTGTGGCCTCAACTGAAAGTGACTCAGCACTGTTGAGCCCAGGAGTAGATCCAACCCCAGAAGGTCACATGACCCCAGATCACTTCATCCAAGGACATATAGATGCAGACCATATTGGTAGCCCTCCCTGTGGTTCAGTAGAGCAAGGACATGGCAACAACCAGGACTTAACTAGAAACAGCAGCACTCCTAGCCTTCAGGTTCCTGTTTCTCCTACTGTTCCACTTCAGAATCAAAAATATGTTCCCAGTTCTACAGATAGCCCTGGTCCATCTCAGATTTCAAATGCAGCTGTCCAGACCACTCCACCTCATATGAAACCAGCCACTGAGAAACTTCTTGTTGTCAACCAGAATATGCAACCACTTTATGTTCTCCAAACCCTTCCAAATGGAGTGACTCAAAAAATACAATTAACGCCCTCAGTAAGTTCTGCCCCCAGTGTGATGGAAACCAACACTTCAGTGCTTGGGCCCATGGGCAGTGGTCTCACTTTAGCCACTGGACTGAATCCAAGTTTGCCAGCATCTCAGTCTTTGTTCCCCCCTTCTAGCAAAGGATTGCTCCCCATGACTCATCACCAGCACTTACATTCCTTTCCTGCAGCTACTCAAAGTAGTTTCCCACCCAACATGAATAATCCTACTTCAAGTCTATTAATTGGTGTCCAACCTCCTCCAGATCCCCAACTTTTGGTTTCAGAAACTAATCCGAGAGCAGATCTTAATACCACTGCAACCACTCCACCTCCTGGGCTAAAGAAAAGGCCCATATCTCGTCTACACTCGCGGAAGAATAAAAAACTTGCTCCTTCAAGCACTTCGTCATCTATTGCCCCTTCTGATATGGTCTCTAACATGACTCTGATTAATTTCACACCCTCCCAGCTTTCAAGCCACTCAAGTCTCTTAGATTTGGGATCACTTGGAAATGCTACCTCCCACCGAACAGTCCCCAACATCATCAAAAGGTCTAAGTCTGGAATTATGTACTTTGAACAGGCGCCCTTGTTGCCACAGAGTGTGGGAGGAGCTGCTGCTTCAACAGTTGGGACATCGACAATAGGCCCAGATTCCAGCCATCTCACAGCAGGACCTGTTTCTGGTTTGGCATCGGGTTCCTCTGTTCTTAATGTTGTTTCCATGCAGGCTACAACAGCCCCTGCCACTGGTGGATCAGTTCCAGGACATGTTTTGGGGCAGGGCTCAGTCACATTAACCAGCCCAAGGTTGCTTGGTGCCCCAGACATTGGCTCAATAAGCAATCTCTTAATCAAAGCCAGCCAACAGAGCCTGGGGCTTCAGGAGCAGCCCATGACATTGCCACCAGGATCAGGAATGTTTCCCCAGCTGGGAACATCGCAAACTCCCTCCACTGCTGCAATGACAGCTGCATCCAGTATTTGTGTGCTTCCTTCCACCCAGACTGTGGGCATGACAGTTGCTCCTTCATCTAATGAACCAGAAGGATCCTATCAACTTCAGCACATGACCCACCTCCTTGCCAGCAAAACTGGGATTCTCCCCTCCCAGTTAGATGTTGCTTCAACTTCGGGAAGCCAGTTGTCGAGCTTTCCCCAGCTGGTTGATGTTCCTAACAACACAGCACTAGAGCAGAACAAGGCTTCATCCTCAGTAATGCATGCTAGCTCAGCCTCTCCTGGGGGTTCCCCATCTTCTGGCCAACAATCAGCAAGCAGTTCAGTGCTAGGCCCCACCAAGTCCAGGTCAAAAGTTAAACGGATTCAACTGCCTTTGGACAAGGGGAGTGGTAAGAAGCACAAGGCTTCCCACATGCGGACCAGTTCCTCCGAAGCACACATTCCAGATCCAGAAACCAAGCTTGCATCCCTGACCTCAGTGACAGGGTAAGAAAAGACACTGTTGCTTACATAGGGTCATCAGAACAGGGGCAGATTTAAAATTTCCTACTGTTTTCTCTTTTCCTGTTGTTATTTTCCCTCATAAATTACTTGGGGTTGTTTTGTTTTGATGTTGTTTGACTACAACAGTTGACAATTACAAAAGCAAATTCAGTCCCATCAGTGGGGGTGTGTAAAGTCCTTGAGTAGAATCACTTGTTTAGTCATTTGTTGGGGTTTGAAGCACTTCATGATTGTTTATTTTTTCTTTGTCTGAAACTACTAGGGAACAGTTATTTCTATTTGGAGAGTCATCTTGAGGACAGAATCACCTGCTGGCTAATCCCGATGAGTTTATTGCATATGACTAGGCCTTATAGTTCAACCTAAATATTTCTCAGTAGGTTCTTTGAACAATTCTAAACACTTCTATTCCCAGGACTCCACAATCAAAATCAGATGTTCAGGATACAGCTAACATGGATCAATCATCACAAAAGGATTGTGGACAGTCTACACGGTAAGGTGGAAAAAAAATAGTTTAGGATCAGACAGTCTTCTGCTTGTATAATTTTTAAGTTTACCCTGTTTTGTTTTGTTTTTCAACTTATTTTTTATTTTCAACATTCTTTTAAAATTTTTAATTTTAGATTCTTTTCCTCCCATATACTCTCTTCACCCACTGAGAAAGCAAGCCATATAATATCAGTTATACATGTGAAATCATATAAAATATTTTTGTGTTAGCCATATTTCTAAAAAAAGCAAGAAAAATAAAATGAGAAAATTATATTTCAATTTGCATTCAAGAGTTCATCAGTTCTCTCTTTGGAAGTGAATAGCATTTTTTCATTGTGAGTTCTTGAAAATTGCATTGGTCATAGCCATGTCTTTAACAACTGGTCATCATTGCAACATTGCTATTACAACACAAAATGAATTCCAAATTCTTCTCACTTCACTTTGTAGTAGTTCATATAGGCATTGGCATATTCTGAAACTATGTCCCCCTATTTATTTCTTTTAGCACAATAATGCCGGGTCACAATCTTGTTTGGCTATTCCCCAATTGTGATGAATATCTCTCCAATTTCCAGTCCTTACCACCACGAAAAGAGCTGCTATAAATGTTTTGGTATACATATATATCTCCTTGACTTTTTTCTTTGATCTCTTAGGGATGCAAACCTGGTAATGTTAAAACTGGATTCCAGGGTACGAGCAGTTTAAAGCCCTTTGAGCATAGTGTCAAATTGTTTTCCAGAATGGTTGGACCAGTTCACAATTCCACCAGTAGTTCATACCTTTCACTTATCCAATCTAGTATTTGTCTTTCTGATAAGTATGAAGTAGCATCTCAGAGTTTTTAATTTGCATTTCTCTAATCAGTAATGATTTAGAACTTTTGCTTCGGAGCTTTTTTATATGTAACTATAAATAGCTTTGATTTCTTTTGAAAACTATGTTCATTTTCTTTGACCATTTATCAGTTGGGGAATGGCTCTTATTTTTATAAACTTGACTCAGTTCCATATTCAATATATATTTGAGAAATGAGATCTTTATTAATGAAACTTGCTGTGAAAATTTTTGATATTACTTATCCACCGGACCTTTGAACAAAATGCAGTTTCTCTGTCTTCATTTAAGTCTATTTTTGCTTTTGCTTTGAGATGATTGCTATCCCTTGCTCTTTTTTATTTCTGTTAAAGTTTATCAGATTATGCTCCAACCCTTTATTTCAATTCTGTGTCTTTCTTTTTCATGTGTATGTCTTGTAAGCCAATATACTTTTGGATTTTAGTTTTTCATCTTTTCTCCTATCTGCTTCTGTTTTATGGATGAACTCAACCAATTCACATCATTATGTATTTCCCTAGAGAGGTAGCTAGGTAGCATGGTGGACAGAGTGCCAGACTTGGAGTCAGGAAGACTCATTCATAATCCTGAGTTCAAAACTGAACTCATTTACTCTCTGTGTGACCTTGGACAAGTCACTTTACTCTGCTTCGTTTTCTTATTTGTAAAGTAAGCTTGAGAAGGAAATGGCAAATCACTCCAGGACCTTTGCCAGGAAAACCCAAATGGGGAAGAGTTGGGCATGACTGAAACAACATCCCATTATCCCATTATCTTCTGTTTGTTCCACCCCCTCTCTCTTTTTATCCTGCCCTTTTCAAAAGTTTCTTCTGCTTTTAACTACTGCCCTATCCCATCCCACCCCCACCTTAAGCCACTCTCCTAATTCTTCCCCCTACCTTCTCTTATCTCCTTCCCCTTCTATTACCATGTTGAATAAGTTACATTTCTGTACACAACTCTGTGTGTGTATGTGTTCCTTTTAACATTTGGTTTTCTTTTTATCTAGGCAAGTAACTGCAATTCCAGAAGTGCCAACACAGAATTCAACAAATGAGCAAGAAAGTGCAGGTAAGTATGTGGTTGTCAACTAAGCATATTTTTGGGGGCTAATCTGTTATTTTAAAGGAGTCCCAAGAATAAATATCTTTCTGTTGCCTTACTGCCAGTGTAGGATTTACATAATTTGAGAAGTGGCCTAATTAAAGGAGGCCAATCTTCATCATTATTATGCAATTGATGTAAGAGAACCTGCTTTTAGTTGCAAAATGTAATAAATACACCTATCATTTTCTTACTCCCTATGTATTGGTTGAAGTAAATCAGAAAGTCACAATCCATGTACATATATAGGACAATTCAGCATAAAAAATAAACTCTCCAACTTAATTTATTGCCTTGATTTAATACCCATTAAAATCCCATTTAGGTTATTTTGTGGAATCATATAAAATGATAAAATTTACATGGGAAAGGGGGAGATAGACAAATTTATCAAGGGGGGTAATTGGTAGGGAGAGCTAGTTAATAAAACAAAAAGGTAGTATTTTAAAATAATAACTGGTATTCATATAGCACTTTAAAGTTGGCAAAGTGTTTTACATGTATTTGATAATTATGACATTCTGAGGTGTATTATTCTTATTTTACAAACGAGAGGACATGACCCATGATCATACAATTAATAAATTGAAAGATTGTACTCTCAGAAAAGTAGTCATTACAATTCTGCCTAAGTTGGTCTGTGTTCAGCGTCATACCAATCAAACTGCCAAAATTTACCTTACAAAACCAGAAAAAATAATAACAAAATTCACCTGGAAGAAAAAAAGGTCAAGAATATCAAGGGAACTAGTGTGTGTGGGGGTGGGATGCAAAGGTTGATAGCAATGCCAAACCTAAAACTATATTATTATTTTTTTTAATTAAAGCTTTTTATTTACAAAACATATGCATGGGTAATTTTTCATCATTGACCCTTGCAAAGCTTTCTGTTACAAATTTTTCCCCCCCTTCCCCCCACCCTCTCCTATAGGTGGCAGGTAGTCTAATACATGCTGCAACTATATTATAAAGCAGCAGTAATCAAAACCTTTTGATACTGGCTAAGAATTAGAGTAGTGGATCAATGGAATAGATTAGATACACACACAACACAATAATCAAGGCTTATAATAATCTAGTGTTTAATAAACCCCCATACTTGAAGTTCTGGAATGAGAACTCAGTATTTTTCAAAAATTGTTGGGGAAACTGGAAAACAGTATGTCAGAAAGTCAGCATAGACCTGCATCTCACACTCCATACCAAAAGAAGGTCAAAATGGGTACATGATTTGGGCATAAAGTATGATACTATAAACAAATTAGGAGGAAAAGGGATAATTTACTTATCAAATCTTTGGAGAAGGGAGATATTTATGAGCAAAGAACTAGAGAGCATTATGAAAGGCAAAATGGACAATTTTGATTACGTTAAATTAAAAAGGTTTTGCACTAACAAAACTAACAAACAAGATTAAAAGGGAAGTATAAAGCTGGGGGGGCGAATCTTTACAGCCTGTATTTCTATTTTTTTTTAAGCTTTTTATTCGCAAAACATGCATGGGTAATTTTTCAATATTGACCCTTACAAAGCTTTCTGTTACAAATTTTCCCCCCCTACTCCCCACCCCCTTCCCTAGATGGCAGGAAGCTCAATATATGTTAACCATATCAAAATACTTGACAAATCAGTTGTGTGTACATATTTATACCGTTATCTTGTTGCACAAGAAAAATCAGATTTACAAGAAAAAAAAATCTGAGAAAGGAAACAATGCAAACAAACATCAATAGAGAGCATGAAAATGTTATATTGTGGTCCACATTCAGATCCCTCTCTCTGGAGCTGATTTGAAACATCTCATTGTTGAAGAGAACCATGTCCATCAGAATTGATCATCATATAGTCTTGTTGCCGCGTATATTGATCTCCTGGTTCTGCTCATTTCACTCAGCATCAGTTCATGCAAGTCTCTCCAGGCCTCTGAAATCATCCTGCTGGTCGTTTCTTACAGAACAATAATATTCCATGATATTCATATACCATAATTTATTCAGCCATCCTCCAATTGATGGGCATCCATTCAGTTTCCACTTTCTAGCCACTACAAAAAGGGCTGCCACAAATATTTTTGCACATATGGGTCCCTTTCCTGCCTTTAAGATCTCTTTGGGATATAGACCCAATAGAAATACTGTACAGCCTGTATTTCTGATAAAGGTCTTATTTCTAAAATATATAAAGAGCTGTGTCAAATTTATAAAAATAGAAGTCATACCTCAGTTGATATTCAGATGACGAAATTAAAGCCATCTGTAGTTATATGAAAAAAATGCTCTAAATCACTATTGATTAGAGAAATGAAAATTAAAACAATTCTGAGGTACCTCTTCACACCTCTCAGATTGGCTAAGATGACAGAAAAAGATAATGATAAATGTTGGAGGGGATGTGGGAAAACTGGGACACTGATGCATTGTTGGAGTTGTGAAATGATCTAATCCTTCTGGAGAGCAATTTGGAACTATGTCCAAAGAGCTATCAAACTGTGCATACACTTTGACCATCAATGCCATTACTAGGTCTGTTATCCCAAGGAAATCACAAAGGAGGAAAAGGAACCCACATGCATGTTTGTAATAGCTCTTTTTGTGGTAGCAAAGAATTGGGAAAGGAGTGGATGCCCATCAATTGGGGAATGACTGGATATGTGGTATATGAAAATAATGGAATATTATTATTCTATAAAAAATTATGAACAAGCTGATTTCAGAAAGGCTTTGGAAGATTTACTGATTCTAAGTGAAACAAGCAGAACCAGGAATACATTGTACACAACAGCAAAAACATGCAATGATCAACTATGAAAGACTTGGTTCTTCTCAGTGGTTCAGTGATTCGAAGCAATCCCAATAAACTTTGGACAGAAAGTGCCATCTGCATCCAGAAAAAGAACTGAGGAAATTGAATATAAATAACCTATGCTTTGTTCATTTCTTTTTTCTGTTGTTTTTTTCTCTCCCATCGTTTTTCCCTTTTGCTCTGATTTTTCTCTCCCAACATGATTCATAAAATAATATGTATCAAAAATAAATAAGTGTACTGGAAATAAAGAAAAGTCGTCAATAATTCATCTTTAACTTGGAAAGAGGCCTTTAATTCAGTGTCCCAGGGTTCACTTCTTTGCCCTATTCTGTTTAACATTTTTATCCATTACTTAAATATAAATATAGATGAATTGCTTACCAAATTTACAACTAACACAAAGATACATTAGGATAGTTAGTATTGAAGAATAGAATGTTGAGCTGAATCTAATATGAAAAAATTAAAAGAAGTGTAAAGCCTTCCCTGGATTAACAAAAAAAAATCTTGAGTACAATCCAGTGGAGATGTTAGATGTCCAGTTATATGGATTTTTATCTGGAAAAAAAACAAAACAAAACAAAACTGAAATCTTTAATTTAGGATAAGCTCAGTTTGAGATATGGTGATATAAACCTAGGAAACTAAGATGGTTTTGGTCTATAGTAAGAGAGGCTTCTTTTCGAGAATAGAGGAGTTATAATCCTGTTGTTTTCTGCGCAGGTCATATAACATGTGGACTATTGCTTAAGAAAAACATTAACAAACTAGTTAACTAGGAAATGTCGAATGGAGGACAAGCAGCCTGTAGAAGAGAGGACTCAGGATAGAGTTGAAAAGCAACAAGTTTGAGTTTCATAGCAAGAGAAACAATTTTTTTTGTTAATAACAATTAAGAGCTATTCCAGAGTAAAATGGGCTCTCTAGGATGTTGTGGGTTTCATCTTAGAGATCTTGAAGGAAGAGTTGGATGACCACCTGTCTAATGTATTGTAATAGGGATTCTTTTTCAGAATTTTTTTTTCAGGTCTGAATTGAACTAAAAAAGCTTCTAAGGAGAAATTCTTTAACTTCTTAATTAAAGCTCTAGATCTTAAGTACTTTATCGAGCATTGCTATAGAGAATATGTTAACAAAAGAATGACTTTTTGTTGTAAGGCAGCCAATCAGAGAAGATCCCCAGACATTATTATGACTTGGAACATTGTCAGATTTTTCCAATTTCGTCATTAATTCTTTGAACCTCATGTGATACAATTACTTCTATGGAATCTATTCAAAGAAAGGAAAACTGGCGGTAGAAATAGTTACAGAAGTCTGTCTTCTTATTTTATTTTCTTTCTTTCAGAACCTAAAGTGACTGAAGAAGAGGAAAACAACTTCAGTTCTCCACTGATGTTTTGGTTACAGCAAGAACAGAAACGGAAGGAAAGCATTGGAGAAAAAAAGCCAAAGAAAGGGCTTGTTTTTGAAATATCAAGTGATGATGGTTTTCAGATTTGTGCAGAAAGTATTGAAGGTGTGTGGCTTGAAGTATTTGTCTACTCCATAAGGTTCAGGAAATTCTACAACCATAATCTATTTCAGCTTGATAAGGATTTTGGAAGTCAATGTATCAGCTAATATTTGTAGAATATTAACTCTCCATTGGGCACTATGATGAATGCTGTGAGGATTCAAAACAATGTAAGAATAATTACTAAGGTTAGATTTTTTTTTTTTAATGCAACTTAAGACACAGTCCATACCACATCTTCATTGAGTTCACAGCCTAGTTAGGGACAGTAACCATCTAAGACTATTTCCAGTTAAGTGGTCTAAGTATTAAAGAAATTCAGAGAAGGGAAGAATCTTGGGTTTAAGTAATCAGGGAAAGTATTTGAATTGGGTTTTGGTAATTACATAGGATTTAGATAAGCTGCTCAGAGGATTTGGGAAGAATTTTTTTTTTTTTTTTTTTTATCAGAAAGAACCATGAGCAAAGGCCCCAAGGCAAGATTAAATATTGGGTATTTATTTGCAAAGTAAATGCTAGAGACAAGAACTAGATCATAATTCTGTCTGGAAGAGAAGGCCTATATTGAAAGTAGTCAGAAATAAGAGTAGGCTTTGAGTGCTGGGTTAAGAAGTTTGTAGTTCTCTATGCAGTGGGAGCCAGGTTTTTGAACAGGAGAAATGACATGAAGAAAAAAACATTTTACTAAAATCTAATAGAAGCATGCAAGATGGATACTGCTGAGAGAACTGTTAATGTAAATGAAAAAAAATGAAAGAAGTACTTAGTTTTATGTGTGGGGAAACTGCACTTAGTTTTAAATATAGGACATAGAAGTATAGATCTGGAATTTATAAGGACCTCAGAAGTCATCTCATGCAGTCCTCCCCTCAATTTTACAAATGTTGAACTTGAGGAGATAAGACATTGAAAGGACAGTGTCCAGAAGTTGAGGATCAAAATAGAGTTTAATATTCCATTCCAAGTAACATTACTTAACAGAATAGAACTAGAATTTGAGGGATCGATTAGAGAGGACTAGGGACTGCATCTTTGGAGAATGACTGGAGAATGGGGATGGGAGAAGATATATACTTGGACAAGTTTGCTGAGGAATGCCTTCACCAGAGAAAAGAATAAAGTGAATGCTATCAGACACTGAAGTTAAAGGGCCAAATCATACAACTTAAGAGATGCAAATTTTTTGTGAAATAGATAGAATTGGTATTTTATCTATTCCTATTGTTATTGCCCCATCCTTCCTTATAAAAGCACTGCTAGGCATTGTACTTTCTAGTTATATCCTAAACTGGCTTACAGGTGAAAGGAAAGCAATCCTAAATTGCCTTAGCTCCTAAACATATAAGGCTGGTACAGCTACTAGCATGACAAGAAATGCATTTAAAAGTTTTGTTATCTGGTCCTTAATATCATTACAGATGCATGGAAATCATTGACAGATAAAGTTCAGGAAGCCAGATCCAATGCTCGTCTAAAGCAGCTTTCATTTGCGGGTAATAACTTGTTCCTCTCTCAGATATTCTAGTAGATTTTTGATTTGAATCAATGTTTAATCGATTATATGTGAAAGTGTGTCAAAGGGCATGTACTTTTCAATTCCTGTTATTATTGAAAGGCTAGTCCATTCCAGCATCTCAGGAGATTTGAGGGAAATCCTTGGAGTGAAAGGGAAGGGTAAGTCTTTGTGAAAAAGTTCGAAATCCTTTCTATGCCAAAGTATGCTTTGATATCTAAGTAGTTTGGTGGTTGTTGTGTTGTTTTGTTTGTTTGTTTGTTTTTTGTTTTTTAAGAAACTTAAGACTTTTTGTTTCATTTGGACTTCCCTAGATTTTGTTCATGGAGATGTTAGTGAGCTAAGGACATGGCCAGCCTTCTGTGTGGCACTGAAATCAAATCACCTCCTTCTGAATTTATATGGGTCGATTTTTAATTAAAGATCTAATACCAGCTTCTGAGTGTTGTCCACATTCTGTGATGATTTTAGGTTTTCTGTAGTTTTGTTATCTTTTGAGTGTTAGTTTCTTATTGCCAACCTTAATATTTGTCATCTTTGTAGGTGTGAATGGCTTGAAGATGCTAGGAATTCTTCATGATGCAGTTGTGTTCCTAATTGAGCAGCTTTCTGGGGCCAAACATTGTCGTAATTATAAGTTTCGATTCCACAAACCAGAGGAGGCCAACGAACCCCCATTGAATCCTCATGGTTCAGCCAGAGCTGAAGTCCACCTGAGGCAAGTGCCATTCACCCATGACTTGGAATATAATTTCAGGTCTTAGTTTGTAAATAAACACCACTGATGCTGTTTTTTTCTTGGGATTTTTTGGGCTATCACTATCTCTCATTCCTAGCTTTCTCAAATCTTAGTCATTTTCTTTAAATATTCTTTGATCTTTCCAGGAAGTCAGCATTTGACATGTTTAACTTCCTGGCTTCTAAACATCGACAGCCTCCTGAATATAACCCCAATGATGAGGAAGAAGAAGAAGTACAGCTGAAATCAGCTAGGTAAGAAATTAAGTAGACAACTAATTGAAGAAGTTAAGACAAAGGGAGAAAGTAGGAAGAGAGAAAAATGCTAAATTTATCTCTTCTTGCTACAACAATAGAAGAAAATACAAAACCTGATTTAATCAGAATTGTTATAAAAAGAGAGAGAAAGTGACTGAAATATGAGTGGTGTGATATAATAGTGGCTAATAAGGAGAAAATAAGACTGTCAGAACTGGATCTGAAATTCACCTGGCTTTTAATTGGTGGGTTTTTGTTCATTTATTGGTTGTGTATCCTCTTGTACAGATATACTTTACTGTGAAGGTATTAATTCTGTTTGATTGTTCTGAACCCCCTACGTAGTCACTATCACCACCTTCATTGTTATCACCAAAAGCATTTATGTATTTATGTATTTAGTTGCACATGCTCCTGTGCAAAGAGAACCACATAGTGATTATCTCTGTCTTGTAGGAGTCTTAGTCCAAGACTTTACCAGAGTAGTCCCTTCCACAAAGAAGTATGGTTAAAAATATGTCCTGCTGTCTTTCAGAAGGGCAACTAGCATGGATTTGCCCATGCCCATGCGTTTCCGGCACTTAAAGAAGACTTCAAAGGAGGCAGTTGGGGTTTACAGGTATGGCTGAAACCATGAAAGTTTTTCTAAAATCAGAGTGAAAGAAATAGAGCAGACTCCTGTTATAGGTAGCATTGGCTACAAAAGTACAGCTATTTTTTTGGTAGTTCACTGAAGAATACTGACATAATGAATTTACTGGCTAACTGTTCAGACTTCCATTCATCAAGAACAGAAAACAGCTTCTGTGAGACATATAGGTCTGGATTCTACTTCCTCCAGGGGAGAAAGGTCAGCAGATTGTTGCAGACATATTGACAAATTTCAGCTAATCCAGCGTCATCTAAAGAGACCTTTTTTGTCTGTGATCTAGGTCTCCCATCCATGGCCGGGGTCTGTTCTGTAAGAGAAACATTGACGCAGGTGAGATGGTGATTGAATATGCAGGCAACGTCATCCGTTCCATACAGACTGACAAGCGAGAGAAGTATTATGAGAGCAAGGTGAGATAGACTCTTGTCACTGTCCCTGCTTGTTTTAGCTGTTATAGGCCAGAGAAAAGATGGGTATGAAGTTACATAAAGAAAAAGGAGGCATGCTGGATGTTTTTCAAAATGGTTATTGTTAACTACATTTCAGTGCTGGTCACCAGCACCAGCCCAGATTGGAGATCCTCAGAATTAGAAGTTGAGATTAAGGGTATCTGTAAAAAGGCAGTGTCCCAAAAGTTGAAGTTGAGAGGAATCTCCCCCTAGTAAAAAACATAGAGATATTGCCCAAGGGTACTACATTTTTCCATTGGGGTCCTTACAATCCAGTGAAATTTGGAGGAAATCTCTTGAATTGTGCTCCCTAGGAGAGTCACACCAGAATACCTGGGGTTTGGACCAGCAGTCAGATTTCATCAACTTTGCTTAACTGAGGCCATGTGTGGTATAGAAAGAGGGGAGGGTCAGAGTCCCACACTTGGCTGGCAGCCAACGCTTTCTTCTGTGTCTCCCTCTCCTGGGTACACAGGGCATTGGCTGCTACATGTTCCGCATCGATGACTCGGAGGTAGTGGACGCCACCATGCATGGGAATGCTGCACGATTTATCAACCATTCATGCGAGCCCAACTGCTATTCTCGGGTCATCAACATCGATGGGCAGAAGCACATTGTCATCTTTGCAATGCGTAAGATCTACCGTGGAGAGGAACTTACTTATGACTATAAGTTCCCCATTGAGGATGCTAGCAATAAGCTGCCCTGCAATTGTGGCGCTAAGAAATGCCGAAAGTTCTTAAACTAGAGTTGCTCTGTTTCCCGTTCCTCTTTGTGGGAGTTACAAGACCTGGGACTACCCAAAGCAATGCGGAAGGCTTTTTTCCAGCAGCCGAGGGTTTCAGGATTAAGTGGGCTCAGTTGAAGAACCTCCATTACGGCTGAGCTCCCTTCCCTTGTCCCATCTTCATGTCATACAGTGTGATCATACTCCTGGTGAAAGGTGAGATCACGAAGAGAAGATTGGTGATGGACTTTCTTCCTGGCGCCTCTGGAATTCGCACACCAATATGAGGAGGGGAAAGGGACCCCTAACAGATTTGCCTGGAGAGAGCCTATAAAGGGTTGTATCAGGAGAACAGGGGATTTTCCTGAGCATCTCCCTAAGGGAAGTTGGTATCTTGCTGCCAGCCTCTGCTTGGCCCATTCCTAAGCACTGTTAGTGAGGTGGCCAGAGTGGCCAAGCAGGGTCAAAGAAACAGTATAAAATAGGTCAGGCACCTCAGAGTTGGCTGGCCAGGCCCAGCCTACATCCATCTCTTTATTGAAAGAAATGTTTAATGTTTTTTCTTAGTGCCCTCCCACCTAAGAATTCATTTCTGGTCAGGAGGCAGGATTCCTTGCGCCTTTGTTGACCAAAAGGGCTGTTTTGGGGTTGTGCCAATGAATTACCAAACACTTGAGCCTGCTTATAGGCTTTGTAGGGAGTGTTACCCCCATAAGCCTTATCTCAGTCAGTTTCTTTTCTTGACAGTAGGAGCAGCTTCCTTCCCCTTCCATTCCTTCTCTTCATTCCACTTTTCTTCCTTTTCTCTTGGCTTCCATCCTACCACTTCTCCATTCTTCTTTCTGGGTGGTAGGTGGAGTTGGCTCCCTGTTCAAGGACACACCCTACTGGGCACAGCTTGTGTCTACAAAAAATCCTTTGAGCCAGTAAGCACTCCAGAGGGGATATGGACACAAGCCACTAAAAAGAGATAATTTTGGGAGGAATCTTCACCAGCCCAAGCTCCAGTGGAAATTTTAAAAAAAGAAAGGAGGAAGGAAAGAAAAGAAAAATGTAGCATGATTTTTTCAGAGGGAAAAATACCGAAATAGGATTTGAATCATGCAGTTCACTAAGAATTTCATATCCAAGTTGATGATATTCTCCCCTTCCAATGCCCCCATTGCTAGGATACAGTTACTTTGATTTATTCTTTGCTAAGACATAGGAAGGCCAAATTCCTAAGTGGTCAGTCTCCATTGAAAGCTAAAGGCAGAACACTAAGGTTGCAAGACCCTAAGGGAATATGTTGCCATGTGTTGAGGGAGTCCTACCATCTGTGCAAAATCTATCATCAAAGCAGATGAAAATGACACTACTGCCAAGGTTCCTCCTCTAGGACATGGTCAAAGCAGCATCAGACTAACTTCTTTCTCCTTCTTTCCTTTCCTCCTTCCCTCCCTTTCCCCTTCCCCAAGACAATGTCCTGAATCTGTTAAATTAAGTCATTGGATTTTACTCTGTTCTGTTTACAGTTTAATATTTAAGGTTTTATAAATGTAAATATTTTTTGTATATTTTTCTATGAGAAGCACTTCATAGGGAGAAGCACTTATGACGAGGCTATTTTTTAAACCGTGGTATTATCCTAATTTAAAAGATCTGTTTTTAATAATTTTTTATTTTCATAGGATGAAGTTAGAGAAAATAATTCAGCTGTACAAGCAAAGTCTGATTTTTTTTTCCTGTCCAATTTCCCCCAACCCATGCCCTTAGAAGGTATACCTTTTTTTTGTCGTTTAACGTGTAAGCTTGTTCATGCCTTGTTGACTTAGGTAACTGTTTCCTGGGTTGCTCCTAGATTATAGAGAAGGAAGGTGGTCACCTAAATACATTGGGCTTCTCCCTTCTCTCCTTCCTCTACAAAGCTCCCAGCAGGCTTCATTACTATGTTGGTACAATTCTTCTTTCATCCCCTTCCCAAAAAGCATCTCTTTTTCTCTGGTTCCAGCCCCAGGGCAATGGGAAGAGGCAGATTTTTGTACTACTTCCCTGGTCTCTTCTACTTCAGAGTAAGAAAATAAGAGCTTAGATGGCAGGCAACTTAACATTTTTCCATCTCCATCTGCCTCATTTGTAGCCTCCATTTATCTCTGCTTCCAATTTCCCCACCCAATCCTCATATCTGCAACAACAACAACAACCAAAAATAAATAAATAAATAAAATCTTGCTGACCCCCTAGACACTTCCAGGATGGCCCAATGGAACTAAAGCACAGTCAGATCATTCACGGAGAAACAGTTTTTCTCTCTGTCCTGGTTACTGGGCTTCAAAGCAGTTCAGTCCGGCAGGAGATCAATAACGGCTCTTGGTGGGTCACCCTTCCTGGCCACAAGAAGCCCACCCTGTGGAAAACTTAACAAAGCAATATCACTCAGCCCGATGTACTCTGCCCCAGGATCCATGGTTCGGTCTGTGCCCTCCAACCTGGGCTTCCTTATCTCCTGTGACCTTAAGAACTTTATCTGGTGGCTCTGTGGAAATACCACCACTCTCGCCAGCATCGTGGACAGAATGGCAAAGGCCACCTTGTCGGCGTGGGAGAGGGGCTAGCAGTGGGCTGAGAAGAACAGTCCACCCAGATCTCACCTTCCCTCTTTCTTCAGTCCATGACAAGATACAGTGACTCAAGATGTTCCACTAGTATCTCATTTTCTTTCTTATTGCACTGTGTGAGGTTTTTTTGTAAATCTTTTTTTTCTTCTTATTTCAAAACAAAACAAAAAAACCTTAGGCTGCATTTATTACTGAAATGATTGATGCACTGATGGGTCAGGAATTCACTCTTCAGAAGACCCAAAGGCCAGTCAGGGATGGGAAGAACTCAGCTGAATAGACCTAGTTGCTGTCCTATTAGGCAGTGCTATACTGTGAGAGACTTCCTTCTCGTTTCTTTCCCACCATACCCTGGGTATTAGGAAGAAAGTTACATCCTAATCCCACCTTGCTAATCCAAAAGCTAAGAAAGCACCTCTGTAAGTGACTACAGCTCATTCTTGAGCCCATTGCCAAAATTCAGCAGCTTAGGAATGAGAAAAGGGTCACTGACAGGAGTAGAAAAGAAGGGGGTTAAGAAGTAAAACAATACCTCTGAGTTCAGCTTGAAAAGTATCCAGAGGATTTTAGCACAGAGATTCAGTCTGAGCAAAAAGCATTGGGTCATTCCTAAGAATCTTTCAAAAAGCTTCCTTCAGAAATTCCCAAACCCCTGAGGAGTAGTAATTGTGTCTCTGGTTAGTTCTCCATGAGAGAGCCAGTTCACTCAAATAGCTTTGCTGCTAGAACCTGTCATGGCTGCATTAACTGGTGGCCATTGCAGCCAGTGAAAACGATTCCAGTATCAGAGAGGCTGCATGGCACTGACACTTTGGCCAGGTCTTCTTGGTCCCTTTTGCCTCTCCTCCATAACCGTCCACCACCACAATTTCCAGCACAGCCCCTCCTGTTTTCAGACTATTAACAAGGTTGGAGGAGAGAAGCCTTGGCAGCTACTATTAATTTTTCATCCAGATTCATTGACATTTGCAGGATCCAGTCCACCACCCTGCTTACTTCTGTCCTATCCTGGCCAATTCAGTAAACACCATGCAGCTCCCTTGATTGAAAAAAAAAATTAGATCTTAAAAATGAATGTATCTTTTTAAAGGACTTCTGTTCAATCACAAATATCTGAAAATACTAAAGGTCAAAACCTTGTTGGATGTTTGTTGAATTTATTTGGGGGAGGGGGGAGGGAAGGGGATATTTGTAACAAACAATTTTTTTCTCAAAGGAAAAGCGGGTCATTGTAAAGGGCTGAGTGTAAACTTTGTTTCATTTCCTTCATTTCAAAGCAATACAAGGTTATTGAGCAGATGGTTTTGTGCCGAATCATGAATGCCAGTCAAGTCCAGTCTGCTTAACTGGTTTCACACACTCTGAAAACTTGCAAGTTTTTTTTTTTTAATTTTCAAATAAATATAAATATGATATATATAGGAACTAATATAGTAATGCACCATGTAACAAGCCTAGTTCAGTATCAGTCCATGGCTTTTAATTCTCTTAACACTATAGATAAGAATTGTGTTACAATTGCTAGCAGAGGCAGGAAAATGTCAGTCTGGTGTTCCTCTGGGTTCCCAAAGGAAAGAAGGAAAAAAACAACAACAACAAAAAAAAAAAAAACAAAAAAAAAACAAACAAACCAACCAACCAAACTGCAAAAGTTTAATAGGGATGCATCAGCCAGCCCACACCAAGGGTTGGAAAGAATTGCACAAACCATGTCACCTGGAGCTTCTCTGCTGAGGATTTTTCTGCCCATGAATGTTACCAGTCAGTACCTGTACTTCTTGTTTCTCTATTTTTTGGTTATGAATGTTGGGATTACCACCTGCATTTAGGGGGGAAAATTGTGTTCTGTGCTTTTCTGGTATCTTGTTCTGAGGTACTCTAGTTTTGTCTATCAACCAAGAAAATATACTTGTGGTGTTTCTTTTATTGAACTTTCAACAGTCTCTTTAGTAAATACAGGTAGTTAAATAATTGTTTCAAAAACAGAAAAGATAACAAAATTCTGTTCCAGAAATAAGTCAGTTCTTAACTTTATCATGTATAACAGATCTTTTTTGTTTTTATTTTTTCCTTGTGTTCTTCCAAGCTTCTGGTTTAGGGGGGGGAGGGAAGGAATGTGTCTAAAGTCCATCAGTGTTAACTCCCTGTGACAGGGATGAAGGAAAATACTTTAATAGTTAAAAAAATAATAATGCTGAAAGCTCTCTACGAAAGACTGAATGTAAAAGTAAAAAGTGTACATAGTTGTAAAAAAAAAAAAAGGAGTTTTTAAACATGTTTATTTTCTATGCACTTTTTTTTATTTAAGTGATAGTTTAATTAATAAACATGTCAAGTTTATTGCTGCAGACAGTGGAATTTTATTTCCTTTCGGCAGAGGGGATCATTTGGGGGATTTGGTAAGGAAACTTGAGGCCAAATCGTTTGTCATTTTCCCTTTTTTAGAAATGGAATCACCAAAAATATTCTTCATTTCTATCCAAGTGTGATGCAAGGGAGAGGGCCTTTCTGTCTCTTAAGTTCTTTCTTAATGTGACCTTGAAAAACAATTTATTTGGGCCTCACTATCCTCATTTTAAAAAGAAAACCTCTGCAGACCTTTCCATTCTGGATTCCTTTTTACAGAGAAGTTGGAGAACTATGAGTTGGAAAAGAGAGATGGAATGTTTTCTTTTCATTCTGCTTATTCTTCCCCTTTTGTCCAACCATTTAATATAGCAAATATTGGTTAAGTTCCTGCTGCTTTGCAGAGAGTATAGTGTAAGATACCAAAAAAATTAACAATGGATCAAATAAGTCACCTTCCTAGAAGGAGCTTATGGTCTATCAGATGAATTTTATACTTTTAAACACAGCTATACTTTATAGTTGCTAAACTAAATCTATAGGATTGTTAATTGATTTATCCCTAAATACATTGCAGGAAAAACAATGAAGAAACAATACTGGTATTTCTCACAAATAGCAAAAACCCATTCAGATGAAATGAAAAGCAGTGTGGCACAATGCATGTGACACTGGACTTGGAATCAGGGAAATGTGGGTTCACATCCTACCTCAGTAATTTACTAGCTGTATTAACTTGAGCAAGTCATTTAATCACTTTGTGCTTCAGTTTCCTCATATATAAAATAGACTAATTACCTCTCCAATTTCTTCTAGCCCTATACCTGTGATCTCATTTAATGCCAGAGGATCATAAACCAACTGAACTGAACTCTCCAAATAAAACCTGGAAATCAGTTTCAACTTCATGGAGCCCATCTTAGACCTTAAATTTGATATCTTTAAGCCCTATTACTCTCCTGCTGGGAAGCAGTTAATGAGTATTTGAAAACATTCTGCCAGTCATTCATTAACTCCACTGTGGATCACATTGCAACCAAGGCTCAGGTGGTAGGGGAGGAGGAATGATTGTTTTCAAAAGGTTTCCTGTTTTACCTCCTAGTTATTTGCAGTTTAGTCCCTCCCAGTTTCCTCCCCTCACTACTCTTAAATCCTTGGGTCACTGCCTTGGGCTGAGCTCTAGGTACCATGGGAACTCCAAATGATCAAGCAGTATTGAGAGCCATTTTCAGCCCAGATACCCCATTTGGAGATGTGCCTGGGTTGGAACTTGAAGATCAACTAGAGAAAAATCAGGTGGAAAATGAAGGTAAGAGTTATTTCCTGTCACTTCACCTCTAAACCTCAATTTCCTCAATTCTAAAATTAGACTAAATTGATTTTAGTCCCATTTCTATATTGAGATCTGTGATCCCTACAACAAAATTTCTATTGAACTAGAAATTTGGGAGTCAGAACAGAAACTTCCCTATTTGGAGAGTTTGACCCCTTAGTACATATGCCCTTCATTTTTTTCTGGGAGAAAGTAGATTGGTAATACAAGGACTTGGTCTAAAATCTCCAGAAAACCAGTTGGAGGCTAATTGTGTCAAATTGCTCAGAGCCTGCTGCCAGTGTGATTTGGTACAGGGCCCCTGCTATCTAGCATTAGAATCTAACTTTGGAACCATTGCCACATACATGAAACCTTCCTCTTTTACTTTAGTGAACCACCTGGCCAAAGTTTAATGCATAAAGGGCACCCAACTTCCACATCCTTGTCAGTAATTGTCATTAATTGAAAGGATACTTTGGTGTTGAAAGTAGTAAAGAATGGTGGTAGAAGTGGAGGCCTGTGAGGTAGAGGTAGAAGAGAAACTATTTGATGTAGTCCCAGCCTCCTGCATATCTAGAACTACTGAGCCAATTCTTCCCTATTAAGAGTATACTTCATCAGTCATCAATGATAAGTTCTCTTGTCTTACGGTTCAGAGAAAGTCTTGGCCCAATAAGTTCTATGGAGCACCAAAGACCATTTGCAATGGATGCCATATTCGAAAGAGGAGAGGGAGAATGAGGTGAATTTTGTGCCATCAGGATTTACTCTCACCCCACTGATGAGTTAAAAAGGAGAGTCCTGCAGAACTTATATAAACAGTACTAGTTTAAATGATGGAGGCTGGATCCTTCCATCTCCAAAGATTTCAATGAGTCTGCTCCTTTTGTCAATAAACTACTACATGCAAACTCTGTTGAGTAAAGAAAATAAAGAAACATGGAACCCAGCTCCTGGCCTCTAGTTAACAACCTGGAGACTTCCACCTTTTTATAAAAAGATTAATGATATAAGACTGTGTGTACAATAAGTACTGTAGGATTTCATCTGTCTTGGAGAAATGGGAAGGCTTCATGGAAGTGGCAGTTTTAAGCTAGGTTTTGAAGGTTGGTCAGGATATCGATAATTGGGAGGGATGATAGGCAATAGCATTTCAAGCAGGGTTACTTGGGTAAAAACATGGAGGCAGAAATGAAAATAGTATGTTCTTGGGTTAATGAGTAAATTCAGTTAGAGTACTGGTTTCATATGGGAAAGGAATGAGAATTGAGGCTGGGAAATTAACCAGTTAGAACATAGAAAACCTTGAATGCCAGATCAAGAGTATGGACTTTGAGATTCCTTTGTTATCTATAGATGCACACACATATATGTCTCCAGGAAGTCCTCCACATGTACCCTGGAAAATGGCTCTCGGGCCTAATCTAAAACTATCCAGGAGAGGCAGCTTAGTGTGAAATGAACACTGAATTAAAATCCCATTTAATGCTACTTGTTGCCTAGGTGATGTTAGGTCAATCATTTTACTTCTCTCTAGAATTTCTTATCTGTAAAATGAGGTTGTTGTATTTGATGATCTTTAAAGATGCTTCTTGCTCTAATATACTAGGATCTATTGCTAAGTCCCAGTAAATTGATGCCTCTCTACTACTTGAGTCAGAGCATTCAATCAAACATCCTTCCAGTGACATAGTTTAGGTCCCTACAGAGTTGCAATCCTCCAAAGTCCAAGACTGATTCCCTTTCCTCTTCTCCCTATTCTTCCCCACTTCTTGGGTCATATAAACTGACTACAGATGACACCTTTCCTGGGAACCTGCTGGAACAGACCAAGAACCTAGAGTTACAGGGGGTGAGAGCAGCTGAAGCTGGGAACCTAAGCACAGCTCTTGAGAGGTTCAGTCAGGCCATCAACCTGCTGCCTGGCAGGGCCTCAGCCTATAACAACCGAGCCCAGGCCCGCAGACTACAGGGAGATGTGTCAGGTGAGTAGATCTTGGGAGAGCAAGGTAAGATAAGGATGCTAATCGACAGATAGCCCTCTCTGAGGATATTTAATAAGGATAGGCATTGAACACCCCTTGAGTTGATCCAACTGAGCAGTTTCTGTTATTACTATGCTATTTGTCAAATATTTTGCTTAAAAGTCTCAAACTAAACACACACCTGTGTTGCATCTCATATGGAATTTTCTCTTAGCATAGGTTTCCAAAATCACAGTGATTTTTCAAGCCATCTATTGGTAATCGTTAGTTAGTAGCAGTTACTTTTTTTATGCCTTACATGAGATCTTGTACAAAACAATAAGAACAAATTTCAACTTTTGACATTCTCATAACAATAGGTTGTTTTCAGCTGTTTAGTCAAATTATCTGGTAATCACATCCCTGACTTTAGTCCTGTAGCATAACTCAGGACGGTATCTTTCAACTCAGTCCATTTCCAGTCATGCCTCTTCTTCTTAGATATGGAAGATTGACTATGGGCTAGGTATTTTTCATCCATTGATGGTATACTTTTTGGAGGCATTTTTGCCTGTGTCACAAGTCTAAGTCTCTACCTTGTCACCCCCTCAGCAAGAATCACTCTGGCTGGAAGATTGTAGAACACCATATTTGCTTCCACATTATTTCTTCCTGACTTAGGCCAGTTGTAGTTGGCCTAGGAAGCTATTCATCTCTAAAAGGTAGCATCTAATTAGGCACTTATTGTGAAAGAAAGCAGTAAGTTGTTACTTATCCATATCTGGAACTGTGTTCTATTCACATATTTTGGCTGACGGTATGATTAAAACGTAAGCCTTTTTGGGGGAAAGGGATCACCTGATGCCTGGCAAATATTGTTCCAGCTTCTCATTTTCATTCACTATGTGTTTTAATTTTTATGTATTTCTTATATGCAGCATATTGTTGAGTTTTGCTTCCTTATTGATTCTACCATTCTCTTTCTCTTTTAAGAAAGAATAGTCTAGCAGTATTTTATTTTTAAAGTTATAGATTACCTGGTCAAATTCCATTTTGATACTTTCATAAAGTTATGCTTTTATTGAATTGGTTATTCCTTACACTGGTGCAGATTACAATCCCCTCACACTTTCTTAGCATATGTTACTGTTTCCTGTGTTTTCCTATAAACTCTATGAATACTAACATTGATATGATAAGGATATCCCCAAGTAAACTACCTGGGTATGTGTAAACTGTCTCCAAGTCTCTCAACATTCTTAACTCTTAAATATCTTCAGTGTACAACTAACTTTCTGATAGCATTTTGTAGCTTACATATGACCTGCCACACATACACATCTTTATATCACTTTTTAAAAATCATAATTCTTTTTTTTTTTGTTAAAGCTTTTTATTTGTATAACATATGTATGGGTAGTTCCCCAACATTGATCTTTACAAAGCTTTCCATTACAAATTTTACCCCCAGTCCCCTCCCCTCCCCTAGATGGCAGGAAGTCCACTACATGCTAATAATGTTGAAATGCTTGAGAAGTTATGCAAGAAAAATCCTATCTACAAGAAAAAAAAAAGAATCAGAGAAAGGCAACACAATGCAAACAAATGTCAGTAGAGATCATGAAAATGTTATGTTGTAGTCCATATTTCATTTCCCTCTCTCTGGGTGTATATGGTTTTCTTCAGTGAACAACTGGGACTGGTTTGAGACAATTCTTCGTTGCAGAGAGCCATGTCCATCAGAATTGATCATCATGTAATACTGTTGTTGCTGTGTATGATGATCTCCTGGTTCTGCTCGAAAAATCATAATTCTAATAAAAAATCATGATGCTCATGATGATTCAGTGTAGTATTGTCTAAAAGGTGGACTTTTGTGGCAATATAGAGTTTGGTATTATCAAATGCACTTTGTGATTTTACAACACCACTCAGAACCAAAAAAAAGTGGGACCTCTATACTTGGAGAGGCATGCTTTGGAGGACCTTGCTTATTCTTGTATAAGCAACAAAAAAATCATTAAGAAGTAGAGATAAAAAGAGAAACCCTTAAGCTGCCCTTTATCTCCTTTTTATACATTTAGAAACTGAGGATGAAAAAGGTGATATGCCCAGTCACATAGCCAAGAAGAGTTTGAGGCAAAACTCAAACTCGGCTTCATACTCAATTTTGTTGCATAAGGTATTCTCTATAAACTCATAAATTTTGCCTTGGAATATGATAATATTCCAAGCTTTTTGCTCTTTTATAATCGTGGCTGCTAAATCAGGTATGATCTCTATAAAGGCTCTTTTACATTTGAATTCTTTCTTTCTAGTGGCTTGCACAGTATTTTTTCTTTAGTCTGAAAGTTCTGGATTTGGACTATAATTTCCTGGTGATTTTAATTTGGGGTTTTATTTCAAGAAATGACTGGTAGATTTTATTGTTTCTACTTTACCCTCTGATTCTAAAAGATTTGGATGGTTTTCTTTTAAGATTTCTTAAAATCTTTTTTTTTTTCATCATGGTATTCTGCTAGTACAGTGATTCTTAATTTTTTCTCCTTGATCTGTTTTTTAGGGTTTCTTGCTTCATCTCTTCTAGGAATTCTGGTTGGGTTTGTGCCCAAGCTGTGTTTTAGTCTAAGGCTTTGTTTGTAGATGGTTTTGAGTCATATTCTTATGGCAGGGTTCTTTTTTAGTTTCCCTAAGCTTCCATTTTACTTCCCGACCTCAGACTGGATGTGATGACTAGGCTCTGCCACACTTTTTTTTTTTTTATTTGCTTTTTTGCTGAGGTAATTGAGGTTAAGTGACTTGCCCAGGGTCACAGAGCTAGGGAATGTTAAGTGTCTGAGACCAGATTTGAACTCAGGTCCTCCTGACTTCAGGGCTGGTGCTCTATCCACTGTGCCACCTAGCTGCCCTTCTGCCACACTTCTTTTTTTAATTTTTTTTTTATTATTAAAGCTTTTTATTTGTATAACATATGTATGGGTAGTTCCCCAACATTGATCTTTACAAAGTTTTCCATTATAAATTTTACCCCCAGTCCCCTCCCCTCCCCTAGATGGCAGAAAGTCCACTACATGTTAATAATGTTGAAATGCTTGAGAAGTTATGCAAGAAAAATCCTATCTACAAAAAAAAAAAAAAAAAAAATGAATCAGAGAAAGGCAACACACTGCAAGCAAATATCAATAGAGATCATGAAAATGTTACGTTGTGGACCATATTTCATATCCCTCTCTCTGGGTGTATATGGTTTTCTTCAGTGAACAACTGGAACTGGTTTGAGACAATTCTTTGTTGCAGAGAGTCATGTCCATCAGAATTGATCATCATGTAATACTGTTGTTGCTGTGTATGATGATCTCCTGGTTCTGCTCGTTTCACTCAGCATCAGTTCATGCAAGTCCCTCCAGGCCTCTCTGAAATCGTCCTGCTGATCGTTTCTTACAGATCTGCCACACTTTTAAGGGAAGGTCTCTGCTAGTCCCATTGCTGTTCTCTTGGGGTATGGAGTGTTGTGTTCCAGTTGGGGATCGTCAAGTTTTCAGTGTTTCCAAAGTGGGCTGATCCAGGGCAAAGTCTGTTGACCGATGGCCTCTCTGGGTTCTCTAAGTCCCTGACCTGAGCTTGGGTCTGAACAACAGGACACTGCTGCTGGACTCTGCCCCTGTGAGCTAGCCAGGAAGCTCAGTTAGTTCAGAGTGACAGAACTGCAGGCTCCTCTTTGATCTAGGATCTCTGCACTGGTCATTCCTCTGTAGCCTGAGCTAAATGCTGGAGCGGAAATCCTTCGCTGAGCTTAGCATCTGAGCCACACTGCGTGACTGGCTTCTGTACTTCATTCTTTCTTAATCCACCTCCCTTAACCTCCCTACCTGAATCTCTAGGGTCGAGTTTCCTTGGTCTATCCTGGTCCTATGACCTAATACTGGATAGTGGGTGACAAAGCTGCCAGTTAACTCCTGTTTCCAGGAGTCAGCAATGTTTGGATGCACAATGTTTCCATTGTGGTGTCCCTGTATGGGTCTGAGATCTCTTTTTGTTCTTGTTCATAGTCTTTTCCTGGCTGCTAGAATGTTCCTAGTGCCTGGCCTGACACATGTGCCCTGTTTTCTTAGAGGTATTGGTCTGGCTTTCTATTCTGACGTACACTGGACAACTAACTCAGGGTGACTTTTTTTGGATTTTCCCATTGGGATTTGGTCTGGAATATCTTCTAGATCCATTTGGAATTTTTGTATTGTTTCCCATTTTGTGTGATTGCCATATTGGCTTTGCCAGTATACATTTTTAATCAAATTATTTATATAGTAAGGGCTCCATATACTTTTCAAATGAGACAAATGAGTTTGAACCTAATTTCCTCCTTCTGTTCAATTCTGGATTCAGATCGTTGTCCATTTGGAACACATGCATAAGATGCATTTAAAACCAGATGTATTTCTATATCATTTCTATCTCTATATCTATACCTTTATCAATCTTTGATGGACTAACTCAATAAACTTTCCATACAACTGCTTTATGATAGGAGCTGTGTGTGTGTTTGTGTGTGTGTGTGTGTGTGTGTGTGTGTGTGTGTATAAAATAAAATTTGATATGAACATATGTATACACATCAAATTTTGTTTTTCTACTACAAATGATTAAAATGATTTTTAAATAGTTTGGTTATATAAATTTTAAATAGTTATTTAATTCATTCACAATTATTATTGTTAGGTTTGTGTTTTCCCTCACTCACTTCTTATGTATTTTTTAAATTTCCCACCTCTTTTGAGCCATAATCTTTGACCTGTACCTTGTTTTGCTTATCTTCATTTGATACATGATTCTTTCCATAGATCATTTTTGTAATGCTCTGGAGTTATAGAGGTGAATAATGCATACAGTTCTCTCAAAGGATCTGTATACATTATAGGTCCATACCCTATTTCCTATTCAAATAATAAAAACACTCCAGACAATATAAATGGATTTTTTTTTCTCCACCAATCCTAACCCATGTTACTGATCATTCTGAGAACCATTTTCAAGGATGGCTATATGCTTTATCAATGCTGCCTTCTATTCTGTCAAAGCTTTTTCACAGCAGGCATGCATGGTCAGGGTATTCTAGTATTCTGTTCTTGCTTATTATGTCTGCTACTCGGTGATCAATGAAGAAGTTTGAGATTGTCTTATGTGGAACAGAAACTGCAAGAATATCTTTTGAGTGCCTAAGGGAGCTATATTCAATTCTTTTATAGCCATGACTTATTTTAGATATTTTAGATCTGCTTACAATATAGTCCTTTTCACCAAATCTACAAATAAAATAAATACAGCTAGAATAAGAAGCAACAATATGGATGGTGGAAAGAATCTTTGCATGAAATGTTTCCTATTTTAAAAGTTTGAAATCTAAAATCTGCCATTTCCCACAGATAAATGGTCAAAAGATTTAATAGTCCAGATGAAGAAATATAAAATACTAATAAATATTTGATTTTTCTCATTAGCAATAATTAGCCTTTATTGATGACTACTAAATAAATAAAAATTAAAACAATTATGAAGTATATCTTCACATTCATCAAAATGTTGAAGATAATAAAGGATGAACTGATTCCCACAACACAATCAAAGAGGAAATATTTTCCCCCCAACAACTAATACTCCTAGGATTGTATGCCCATTGTAACAGCTCTAAGCTTCTGAAAATCACTGTTGTGGTCCTTGCCTTTCTCAGCACTGCTGATGTCCCATGCAGCTGGGCTGCTCTCTCTACTGCCCTGCTACCTTCATCTGTTGCATCTCTGTTGGCTGGCTTATCTATCAGGGAGCAATGGTTGCTCTTATGTGAGACAATCCACACTTCAAGTTATTTTAACTCTTGTTAGACTCAGCAAATAATCTATTAAAGTAAGTTTTTTGTTTTGTTTTTTGCTTTTTTTTTTTTTTTTTTTTTTTTGCTGAGGCAATTGAGGTTAAGTCACTTGCCCAGGGTCACACAGCTAGGGAATGGTAAGTGTCTGAGACCAGATTTGAACTCAGGTCCTGCTGACTTCAGGGCTGGTGCTCTATCCACTGCGCCACCTAGCTGCCCCTTTGTTTTGTTTTTTTTTTAACAGCCTCTCTCCTTTTGAGAAGGAAATTCCTTAGGCCTGTTTGATATTTGGGTTGGGATGAACAAACTGATTTCAGCTCCCACTTTGTGTTTCATTGCTGTTGTATGAATATATAAATATGGGAACTGCCTTCATTTTGTTCAGTTGTTTTGGACTCTCCATGACCCTATCTGGGGTTTTCTTGGCAAAGATACTGGAGCGGTTTGCCATTTCCTTCTTTAGCTCATTTTACAGATGTGGAAGCTGATGGCAAAAGGGGCTAAATGACTTGCCTGGGGTCACACGGCTAGTAAGGGTCTGAGGCTGGATTTGAACTCGGGCCTTCCTGCCTCCAATGCTGGTACATCCACTGTACCCTTTAGCTGCCCTGCCTTGTCACACAGCTAATAACAATGGCAGAGGGGAAGTTTGAATCTGAGTGTTCTCTGGGTCAAGTCCAGCACTCTCTCCACTATAGCCCACTACTTAATCTAAGCTACGTTTAACCAAATCTCTCGGAAGCATCCACTACTGTAGGGGTAGGAGGTTGGAGAGTGGGAGAAGGAAGCTACAATTCTGAACGTGACCATCGGGGGGCACAGGAACTCCACAAGGAAAGATGACAGCTCCACCTTCCTTATCTGTGCCCAGGGCAGAGAGCTTGCAGGGAGGCTTTCCAATCAAATCAGGCCTCCATGAATTTTTCTCTCTCCCCAACCTGGCTAGGTGCGTTGGAAGACCTGGACTGTGCCATCCTGCTGAGTAGGGGCCGAGGACAGGTGGCGTGCCAGAGCTATGTCCAGCGGGGGCTAGTGGCCCGTCTTCAGGGCAGAGATGATGACGCCACAAGCGATTTTGAGGAAGCAGCTCAGCTGGGCAGCCCATTTGCGCGACGCCAGCTGGTGCTGCTCAACCCTTACGCAGCCCTGTGTAATCGGATGTTGGCTGACATGATGAAACAGCTTCAGGGCATCAGTGAACCCTGAGAAGAGGCCCTCCTACCTGGGTGCTCCTCCACAGCCCAGGAAGGGGCAGCCTTTATCTTGAGCCCACTTATCAAATAAAACCACCTTTGTTTAAGTCTGACTCATAGTCCTCATTGGGTTAAGATGATTCCCTTTAGCTTGGCCAGTAGTATAGGCTCCAACATGTGTAACCTAGATTATTGATTAGGGGAGGGAGTGAGAGAAGAAGAAAAATTTGGAACACAGGGTTTTGCAGGGGTGAATGCTGAAAACCGTATTTGTGTATATTTGGAAAAATAAATAAGCTTATTATAAAAATAAATATAAAAATAAATTATAGGCTCTAAGTTTTAGAGCCACAAGGAGCATGTGGGGCCATTTAGTCTCTCTGAAGCCCACCACCGGTCAAGCAAGATAGACCAGTATAGAACCTGAAATAAAAAGCCTGTGTTCTCCAACTGCAGACTCCCAAGCTCTTTCTAGCACACCACAAGTATCTCTATTTGATTCAGCAGGAATGAAGGCAATGTGAAAAGTGGAAAGCAAAGAGAATCTGGGGCCAGGAAATCTGGGTTCAAATTCCAGTAGTACCAAGTTCACCTTGTAACCTTGGGCAACTTCACTTTATCCCTCTGGACCCCAATTTCTTGGGGTTTTGAGGAAAGGCATTACCATGTTAATGGTGTCAGGTTTTATCTGCAATATTGAGAAGTTTAAGTAGGTGATTTGTAAGGTCCCTTTTCAGCTCTAAATCAGTTTCAAAAGTGAGGAAACCCAGACTCAGAGCGTTATGAGACAAACCAATCACACAGTGGCAGAAATGGTACTTGCACATGGGTGCTTCTA